>CABFWO010005207.1:0-15211 GCA_902155825.1 Timema genevievae
TGTGTGGGAGGGGGGGATCTTACCTAAATTAACGTTTGGGACTTATTAAAAATAATGATTGAATCTTGGAATGACTAAACATTCTTTCCTAGCCGCTAGACGGCATTTTATTTGGCGCGATCTTACCGCCATTCAAAGATGACTTGCAACTTTAGGCGTTAGGTATATTACTGGGGTATTAGGTTATGACTATGTTTTTATGTTTAATTGTTTAGGGTTGGAAGTTTGGGGACTGAACTGGGATTGTGTTCGTAGTATGACATGAACTCGCTTGTTCTGTCTAGTTAGGCATCCTGCTGATGTTTTATGGCACTGCTCGCCTCTTTATTGAGTGCTTTGTCAGCCCGTTAGGTGGGTTGGGAGGTTTATTTATTATTTTGGTATTTTCACTCTGACATTGTATATATTTATATATATCTTTTGAATATTCCGAAGTTGGGGCAGTGTTAATTGAGTTAACGGATATATATATCGCATGTTCAAGCTTAGCTTGTTTTTGTATTGATGAAGGGACACGACTGTTTTAATGTCTCCAATTATATATCTAGATAATGAACAATATACATGAACCTTAGAATTTTGAATTTATGTCTCTTGTCATATTTAATATATTTAAAATTTAACGTTTACATTAAAGTCTGCTTAAGGACTTTCTGGTTATATTCGTCGCTAAGTATTGGTTCTCTATTTATCTTCGACTTGGATGACGTCAAGCAATATTGGTATATTTATACATTGTATTTTGTATCTGTTATTATTCTTATATACTAATAAACTAAACCTGTTATTTTCTTGTAACTCCTTGACTATTTATTCACGGTCTATCATATTGTGGGTTAAGGGTGTTACACTGATTGTTGACCTGTATTGTCCACCAGTGCTGCTGGCTGTTGACCTGTGTTGTCCACCAGTGCTGCTGGTTGTTGACCTGTGTTGTCCACCAGTGCTGCTGGCTGTTGACCTGTATTGTCCACCAGTGCTGCTAGCACTGGGTTTTCTACTGGTTACTGCTCGTGGTCTTCTCTTGCCGGAGGTGGTAGTGGTTGTTGAAGTGGTCTTGCGCTCTTTTGTGTCACAAGGTCTTTATATGGGTATCTTGCCGGTTTAACTTGTGACAGTGGCCTCTCCGAGGCATCCTCTGGTTGAGGTGTTCTTTCTTAGCGTTTTCGAAGTTGGTTTATGTGTCTCGTTTGTACAAGTCCCTCCTTGAAACTGACACGGTACATATTCCTCCCTAGTACGTCAGTGACCACTGCTGGCATCCATTTAGGCCTCTTTACTCCATACTTTCTTGCCCAGACTGCTGCTCCCTCTGGGAAGACTCGCATACTCTCCGTATCTTGAGGGGGTGCCGTAAAGCCTTTTTTTTGTCCATCTGGATGTAGCACATCCAAACGTGTTTGGAGTTACCGATGCATTAGAAGATGAGCTGGACTTTGACCTGTAGTTCCAGTGGGGGTTGTCCGCAGCATGAGGAGGATTCTTGCGAGCCTAGTATGCCAGTCACCTGTCGTTCTTCCCAACTGTTTCTTAACTGTTTGAACCATACGTTCTGCTTGCCCATTGCTTGCAGGGTGATATGGTGCTGTTGTTAAAAGCTTAATTCCATTGAGCCTAAGAAACCGTTCAAACTCCTCAGACACAAAATTACGGCCATTGTCACTTACTAGGACTGATGGAAGCCCATGTGTAGCAAAAATGTCTCATAGTTACAATATTATGCTCGATGATGTTGTAGACTTTATCTGTCTGACCTCAGGCCATATAGAATGCGCATCCACAAGTATTAAAAAGGTTTGTCCTTGTATCGTTCCTGCCATCTCAATGTATAGACGAATCCACGGGCTTGTTGGTGCTGTCCATGACTGTACTGGGATCTGTGGTGGATTGTTCCGGCTTTCTTGACAGGTTTGGCTAGTTCCCACTACTTCCTCTATGGTTGCGTCCATTTTAGGCCACCATGTAGAGGTGCGAGTTACTGATTTCGATTGTACCACACCTTGATGTGTAGCATGAAGAAAGAGGAGACACCTTTTGTGGAGTTTATTTGGCAATATTACTCTACTACCCCAGAGTAAGCAAACGTGTGACAAATATATTTCATAGCGTCATGCGGTGTAAGGCTTGAATTACTCCCCCACCTCTTCTTCAAGCCAGCCCTATAAAACCCACTCTTTAAACTTACACAGTACAGGATCCTTTATTGTTTCCCTGGCAATTTTAATCACTGAGATAGGCGGGTCTTCCATGTCTAGCATAAAAATGCCCCTGGTTTCTAAATTAACAGTTTCTGAAGTGTTCAATAGAAGTCTGCTAAGCCCATCTGCATTTCCATGGTGTTTCGCTGGTCTATACATTATGTTATAGGCATAACCTCCTTGAATTAAGCCCCATAGTAACAATCGCGATGTCATAACACTTGGTGTCTGGCGGGTAAGATGAAATAATCCAAGAAGTGGCTTGTGGTCTGTTACTATTGTGAAAGATTTGCCAAAGAGAAACTGCTGGAACTTGTTGACACCAAATATAACCGCCAAAGCTTCCTTATAGGTTTGAGCGTAGTTACGCTCAGCTTATGAAAGTGTTCTTGTTCAAAACGCTACCGGAGCTTCCATTCCATTGTCCATAATATGGGAGAGGACCGCTCCAACCCCATAAGGAGATGCATCACACGATAGTATCAAGGATCTATTTATATCATAATGCGTCAGAACTAAGTCTGATGTTAAAATGGCTTTTGCTTTATTGAATGCATTCCCATAGTTTTGAGTCCACTGCCATGGTGTATCCTTATCTAGAATACGGTTTAGGGGTTCCAAAACAGTAGCTTTGTCCATCAGGAATCTCTCATAAAAATTGAGAAGTCCTAAGAAATATCGGAGTTCTGTTTTGTTCTTAGGTGCTGGAGCTTTGTGTGTGGCTTCAAACTTGTATTGAAGGGGGTGAATGCCTTGGGCGTCTACCTGAAAACCTATAAAAGACACAGCTGGAACTCCAAACCTGCACTTGTCCTTCCTTAACCGCAACCCTGCATCACTCAATCTTTATAGTACTTCCTGTACCCTGGAATTATGTTGTTCTCTATCTTTGCCCGATATAAGTATGTCATCCAGGAGTACCGCTCCTGGTATACCTACTAATAGACCTTCAATAAGATTTTGGAAAATCCCCGGTGCTGCGCTAATTCCAAAAGGCATTCTTGTCACCTGCATCAAGTCTTTTGGCGTATTATCCCTCAATATTTTAAAAGATTCTTCATCTACTTTAACTTGGGCATAAGCACGTGCAAGGTCAAGCTTAGAAAATATGGTTCCACCTGTTAGGCAGACAAAAGCTTCAATTGCATTTGGTAAGGGGTATTTGTCAGGGCATAGTGCTTTATTAACTGTACTCTGGTAGTCCCCGCACAACCGCAGAGATCCATCCCGCTTTGGCACAATCACTAGGGGCGTAGCCCACTTTGAAAATGATATCCCTTCATCAACTAACCTTGTAATCTCTCGATTGACATCATCTACCAGTGCCAGTGGTATTGGATGGCTCCGTAGATACTGAGGTAGAACTTAGGTGTACATTTTTAATGAAATTGGTGGTCCAACATATTCACCTAGTTTGTGATCTTCAAAAGCTGAGAATTTCTGTACTGTCTCCATGAACTTTCTATCAGTGATATGGTGAATTCCTTGCGCTTTAATTCCCAACTCAGTGAACCAATTTCTCCTGAGGAGGCTTGGTCAATTTCCTTCCACCACGGTTACAGGCAGATTAGCGGACAGACCGGTGTATATGGCCTCCCCATTACACCAACGCAGGATGCAAAGGGGCTGTTTTGTTCCCCAGGTGCAAAGCTGAATATCGGAACTCAAAAGTTTTGGTTTAGAGATCCATTTTTTTTCATACGTTACTAAGCTGATAACTGTCAGGGCTGCTCCAGAATCGATCTCCATGTGATGTTTAGTTCCATTCAGCATCACATTTATGTGAAAGGGTGGGTTGTATCTAGTTTCAGATCCTATAGAAAACAGCTGATATGCTATATCTAATTCTGATCTTGCAGGTTCCATGGGTGCTAGATGGTCGGTTTGTGGATGTTGCACTCTTCGTTTGACGTAATTTTGTCTCTTAGATCTACATGACCTTTCTATGTGGCTCAACTTCTTACAAAAACGACCTTTTGCATTCGCCCAAGGACATTCAGAGGTTAGATGCTCTTTGTCACAACGATAACACCGTTGATCCTTTTGTTGGCTTGGGGAAAATCTTGGTTGATTATTGGCACCTCTATGTTGAGATTGGTGGTTTATAGATAGTCTGTGTACTTCCATTGGGCCTGCTTCTTGGTCTTGGTACCCAACCAGTGTTGCGGAAGTTGGCCGCATCACACGTTGATGTTGTGCCACTGCTTCGCTTCTTACTGCCATGGAAATTGCCTCATCTAACTTCATTTAGTTTTTAGAAAGTATTTCGCGCTGCACTGTCTCATCCGCGACCCCCTGCACTAAACGATCACGCAGCTTTAGATTTGTAAATGTTCCAAAGTTACAACGGTTGGCCATCTCTTTCAAAACGGCAACATATTCCACAATGGACTCACCAGATCGCTGCTCCCTTTTGCTGAAATTGAAAGTTTGTACAATTTCATTGTGTTTTGGCACAAAATGACCGTTGAAAACACTAACTAAATCACCAAATGATTTATAATCGGGATCCTCTGGCGCCACTAACGCAGTTAAGCGATCAAATGTTTTATCCCCGATCACACAAAACAATATAGACCGTTTCTTCTTATCGTTGATAATGTCATTAGCAATGAAAAAAGTGTTCTAACCTCTTTGCGTAGTTCATCCACGTGTGTGGTTGGGTAGTATCGAATTCCACGAAACTTGATAAAAATTCTGCCATTATGCACCTTTCGGTGGCTTGATCTATATCATGGGTTAACGTATCAATTACCTCGTAGCCAAACTGTTATGTTCTTACACATACACATATTTAGTCTTGTACACGAACCACATATAGTCCAGTAATTTGGTATTTTTACCTAGAAAGTTTTGGAGAAGTCCTGATTTTTGGTTCCTTTATGTTTTCCGGGGTGCTGATTATGAATTTACACTTTTCCACCTCAAAACTTTTCGGGAAACATTAAAAAATTGCAAAAAACAATAAAAAAAACTTCACAATTTTTTGTTTTTTGCTTATAGCGTGAAAAATATGCACTCTTACAGAAAATGTACCGTATACAAAATTAAACTAGAGAAAATTTCCCACTATTTAGCTCTGTAGATTTTTTTTCCAGTCAAATAGTTTAGGCGCAAACGCGCGCTGAAATAGTTTGTATACGTTTCCCTCACCTCGTATCCGTCTCTCTGTCACGCGATCTCTCTCTCTCTCTCTCTCAGTGCCATACAAACACAATAAAACGATTACAATCAATCCAACCACACTTTTTCAGAGAATTAGCATTGCAAAACAATCAGATGAAGAATTGGAGGAATTCTTAACCTATGAACTCTGTCCCTATCCACTATCTCTTTTTGGCGAGAGTGGTATGAGAAAAGATACAAAATCAACTTTGTACAAAGCTTTCAAACCTGCCCAAGGAAAAGAATTGGACAGCAGTATATTCGTCATCGATGGCGGATATTTGTTGCATCGAATATTTGTGACAGTTATGTTGCATTTGTTCGATCAAGCTACAAGTCAAGTGCGGTAGTCGTTTTTGATGGATACTCCGACAATGTTGCTGAAAAAAGCACTAAATACCTGGAGCGCTCGAGGAGAGCACGCAAAAACAATTCTATCAAAATACTGTTTAATGGAACAATGACACCCATGGTCTCTGGAGAAATTCCTTGCCAACTTGAAGAATAAAAGTCGTTTGATATCCATGCTATTGACGAAATTCACAGAGGGGAACATGGTCTGCAAACAAGAAAAAGAAGATGCGGCTACCCTGATTATCAACACAGCTCATACCTAGGCACCAACACATGAATCTGTTATAGTCGTCGGTAAAGATGTAGATCTTATAGTCATATTGACAGGTATCTGTATTTCTCCTAACGTTCACTTACTAAAGCCAGGAAAAGGCAAAGTCCCTCAAACTCTATATCATCCTCTAAGTGCAATTGATAAAGCAGTTGCCGAGCACATATTGTTTTTACATGCCATGAGTGGGTGTGACACAACATCAGCTTTGTTCAATCAGGGTAAGATGAAACTTCTTCATAATCTGAAGAAGAATCCTGATCTGATCAACATTATTCAGGTGTTTAAAAACCCTGAAGCTGATAAAGTCGATGCGGGTGTGGGTGAACGTTTCCTTATTGCATTGTATGGGGTTGGTGGGAAAAAAGTAGCTTCAATAAATAAGTTGAGGTACAGGCACTACGTAATGTCTGCATACAAGACCACAGCCAACATTGCCTCACTACCCCCTACTGAAGCTGCAGCACGACAACATTCGCTACGGGTGTTCCATCAGGTTCAACAATGGCTTGGTCATGAAAAAAGACCCGAACAATGGGGGTGGAAAACATCTAAGAACGGCCTCATGCCAGTCACCACCCTGCAGCCTCTTGCCCCAGAAGCTATATTAAATCACATTTCATGCAAATGTAAGAGAGGCTGCCGAGGGAATTGTGGCTGTAGAAAGGCAGGCCTATATTGTTCGAAAATTTGTTTAAACTGTGAAGGAACCTGCGACAACTTGTAGAAAGCTGATGTGGACGAGGATGAAGATGTGGACGATCCTGACGTCCAAGGAATTCAAGACCCGGGCCAAGAACTTGAAGCGGATCCATCAGAAGGTATTTTAATTAATACTTTTACGAACACAGCTATGCATTCTTTAATATCCCACTTTAGATGGTTTTACACCTTAGTCATACCTTGATACACTCATGTTGAACTAACATAACAATTGTTTTACTTCTTTACTTTACTTATTTTCTAGATGAACGAAAGGCTCTGAAGGAAGAGGACAAGGACATCGGTCAGCCTGGACCGTCAGCAACAAAGCGGCCCAGACGATTTTTATATTATTGTTATTATTATTATCCCTACATATTTCCCTTGCATATTGTATTTCTACACATTTTTTTATCACAACTGTTTTTAGTTTGTCACTGTAACAGTACCTATGTTGATAAAAACCACATGTATCCACATGAGTATACGTTATAACTCTATACCTATAAACACCCAAGGTACTAGGTATAACAATGAAAACTGTAAGATATTCACATATTACTAGTTCTTAATAGAAATATCATCAAAATAGAGCTTCATCACGAGAAAGAAGCAGGTTGCGCTTGAATGATGAACATTGAGTGTTGTCATGCACTTATTCAAATAGTTTCAACGCGCGCTTGCGCCTTAACTATTCGTCTGACAAAATAAAACATACAAAGTTAAATTGTAGGCAATTTTCTCTAGTTTATTTTTGTATATAGCGATTTTTCTCGAAAAGTGCATAGTTTTCATGTTATAAGAAAACAACCAAAAATAGTCAAGTTTTTGTTGTTGTTTTTTGCATTTTTTTAATATTTCCCGAAAATTTTCGAGGTGGCAAAGTGGAAATTCGTAATTAGCGACCCGAAAAATATAAATGAACCAAAAATCAGAACTTCTCCAAAATTTCCAGGTAGAACCCATTTCGAGCACTGATTGACTGGACTAATAGCTCACACACGCTACAGTGCCAATTAGGACAAAAGATAAAGTCTTGGACTGGAACATATTGTCCATCATTTCCTGCCATAACTACTCTAGTCAATTCAGTCCAGATTGACCAACTTAACCTATCCACATCCCTGCTAGAGAGTTTATTACAATAGACATTTACTAAAAACTCGTAAAATTTGTGAAACGAAACACTACACCAAAGATCACGAATGAAATAATATTCACTGTTGTTAATTACTTGCTCTTTGGCATTAGGAACTAAAAACACTGCTACAGAAAAATTGACAAAAAAGAAACATTTTCGGCTATCAAAGAGCGTAAGAAACAAATTCATTTTCAAAGAGCTGAATTAAAAAGTATTTATATTTGCTTATAGCTCAGAAATGATTGGTTTTATAAAAATATATTTAAAAAAAGATTTTTATTTTTAATAGTACTTCAATTTTACAGTGATAAGTTACTACATATCTCAAATAGTTGCTGATAAATGAAGACAATTGGAAAATTTCCCTTATGTAAATAACTTCAAAGTCATTTTCATGGGAAAATGATAATTGCCATCGTCTATATAATGATAAAAAAATGTTTAGATATAAGTTTAATCAAAATCGTTAGAGCGAGTTTCGAGAAAACCTATTATTTCTCTTTTTACCCTTTAGTACACTGCCCTTAAATTTAGGGCTGGATATCTAATTCCATGAACCCCTCGGGGGCACCTTATGAAGACCCCAGATACAAAGCTTTCGCCCAATCGGTAAAATAGTTTTGGCTCAAGACCAAGGTACAGACAGAAAGCAATGCAAAAACCCTTTTTATGATTTCAGGGAGTCATGAAACGTTGACATTTATAAAAATTTTGAGTTAAATTATTTTTTTGGCGATCACAATACTTTCTCTCCGAGGTGTCGAGAGAAAGTAAATAGGCAAATCATACCTACACAATTCGTATTGTTTGATATGGATACCCTGGCTAAGAACCCCTGGGGTGACCTGGTGGTCTAGGGGTAAGGTGTTGGACTTCTGTGCTGGGAGTCCGGGGCTTAATCCTCGGTCCCAGCACAGATTTATGTGATTGCCAAACCATTCCTTCACCTCCGACAAGACGTGTATTAATCACAACTTGTGAATGTGTGGAGTGCCCGGCCTCCACCGTGGTTTGGATCCCACGTCCATTTCATCTCACAATCACCCTACCACTACACATTAGTGTAAGTATGTATAACCCAAACGAGTAGTAAGACGTGGTGCTGATAATAATAAATACTAATAATAAGAATCCCTGCATTATAGTGTAATCAGTCAAGAGTGTTACCTTCCAAAGCAATCGAAGTGTGGTTATAATGTGGACACGATTGTGTGAAATTAGCCTAGGCTACTTATTTACTTCTACTTAAGTCAACAACCCCAAGGTTGGTTTGATGGGATTTCTATCCATCCGGAGCTGGGCATGCATTCAGTCCTTCGGCTGGTTAGTGCTACCTGCACTATCTGGTATAAATCACATACACTATGGGAGTTCAGGAAGTGTGGTGGTTTCCCGTTGTCTTTTACACTAAATTTCTATGAGCGGGCACAAAAGGGCCACCCAATTTTGCCGCATTGGTATTTTGACATAACTTACAGGTTTATTTTACATGACATGGGACCTATGGCTTTATCTCCCCTCCGAAGGAAGTTGTACTACAGATTTTTATCCATAAAAATATTTCTCAACCTCAGCTGGTTTTAAACCCATGAACATCAGGTCTTGAGGGGTAAGTACTTTACCCCAAGACAACAATGGTTGACTTATTTACTATGACTAATTAAATTAGTTCACACTGCAAGGTAAAATTATGTTAAATAATATTAAATATTATTTTAAAAATATTTTTATTCACATGTATTTTATTGAAACAATTTTTAAGCTTATAACAACAGGCATTTATGATAACATGAAAGGGTAAATTTTAAAAATATATATCATTGATTTAAATACAACTTTACATGAGAACTAATGTATAAATTGAACACTAAGCACTGGAAGATTGGACTACATTTATCACTAATTACTTCAATAATATGTAATAATTAGAGTTAGTATTCTTTAAACACTTATTGATGCATATGAAAATAGAGACAATACTAAAATGTTTGAGTTAGTATGCTATATTTATATTCAACCAAACGTTATAATGATAAATGATAAATATGAAATTAAGTACTGTACATACATTTAAACAATAAGAAACACATTTTTCTGAAAAAAACAATAACTTCACAATCAATGCACCGCATAGATTGGATATCAAGAACTCTAGATTAACAAGTTTAGTCATCAAAATAGGTTAAAATTACATTTATATTTTGTACGCTTTAGCGCCAATATACTGGCTACTAGAGACTTAACCTAACTTAATTAAAGCACAAACACAACAACCAGAGCTAACACCGACAATTCACCACTATTTTAAAGGAAATACACCAAATTCAAAACGAGGCAGTTTAGGGCTTACTCGGAATCAAACATGGTAAGCCTAGTTCTTAGCTGACGCTTTATTGACTAAACTACCGTATCTGTTTCTATATTGGTGGGTACGCGGATAAAAGCCTCCATATAATATTAACTCGTTGACTGATATCGAGGAGATTGGGGTTCGAATACTGACAGAATTTACTGAGGTGACTTTTTATAAATGATTTACAACTCTCCATTCACGCGAATGTGGGCCCACTTACTCTAAATTACACACTCCTGACTCCTATTTATTGGTGTAAATGCGCGGAGAGCTCAACAAGGCAGTAGCACGTGGGGCCCATGACGTGTCTTGCAATTGTTATTGAATTTACAATGGGCTCTTCCATGGCCAGGAGAGATAAGGAAGCACTATTAAGCGCTCAAACTTTTATTGTCTTTACAAGGTTTAAGTTTAAATTCTGCATGGGACCCTGAAGTTGCTATAGATAAGGCAGAATATTAATGTGTTACAGGTGTTGTGGTCCAAGCAAGTTAATTACATCACAATAATATATTATAACATATGTACAATATATTATTTAATCACCAAGTAGCCCGATTCAGTGACCGAATGGTCTAAGGCATCATTCTCGTGCTGTATTAACCTGTTTAAGAAGGGTAGATTGGGGGTGGAATCCCTGTTGGGTCTACTGAGGCTGGTTTTTCCTAAATGGTTTCCCACTCTCTGCCCATGCAAATGCGGGTAGATTACCTCTAAAATGCTTCTTTCCTACTCCCTAATTCATTAGAGTAATTATCATATATGCGTATAGCCTGGACAGGTAGTAAGATGTGATAATTAAAAAACATACTATGTACTTACTATTAACTATACCCAAAACAAACTTTACAGTAAACAAAATACATTTTTCCATTGCAGTAGTAGTCAGGGTTCCTGACTAAAGATCCAGACGTCCCAAGTTCAATCTATAGTGCTTCCAAATTTTCTGTGAAGCAGTTGGTCTGGAATGAGGTCAAACTCACCCTCATAAGAACACATTAAGAACTACAATAATGAAAAAATTAGCAGCTCCAGTCTAGAAAACTGAGATTTATGTCCGGATAGTTCATTGTACTGACCTCATGATAGCATCTATCAGCAGAATTTGGCATTATCTTCGCCAAATGATGGTGGCCGATTGTTAGGTATGGCTCCACTGTGGGCTGAGCAGTTTAAAAAAAATATTTCATATTGGACAGTAAAGTTTCTAATATACAAGTTAAGCAAATATAATGAATGAACATACTATAGTATATGAGAAATAATGCACACAGTCGAGAGATGATAAACAAACCACTAAAAATGATTTTGAATTCATAAAAAAAAAAAACTCCATGGTTTGAGCCTGAGATCGAGCTATACCGGTATAGCTTGATCCTCGATTGTGAATCCATACCAAATAAAATAGCCATAGTAATAATAAAGAGCTGCTTAATGATCAAGGAAAAAGTATGCCATTTATTTTCACAAATAATATTAGAAAAACAAAGCACCAATTGGTTCAAAATATTTAATGGTTAAAGTTTAATAGTTATGGAATAAAAAAAGCTTTCAATTTAGTTAAAAAAAAATCAAAGCATTTTGATAACAAGTTTTTCTATAAATACAATATAAAAAACCCAATAAACAACTTTTATATCACTCCATTTATATTTTGCAAGAATGTTTGTAATTAGTCTTGAATGATACTAGCATTTAATTAGTTCTTTAAAATGTTTCTAAATATGAAAGTGTTTGATTTCATTGAAATGCCAATACAACTGCAGGATAACACCCCTGATAAGCTAGAAAATACAATTGAGTAAATAGTTCTTCAAATTTGACAAAATATTAAGAATACACAAGCAATTTGTTAAGTCAATGTACAAACTTGAGATTTTGGTAGCAGAGTATAATTTAGTTGGCAGCTGTTAGTACTAAAATAAAATTACTCTTGCTTAAGTTATAAACGTAATATACACCACTGTACTTATCAATATATGACTGACCGTTTGACATTTATTCTTTCTGTCTATCTATTCCGTAATTACTGCCAAATGATGTACCAGTTTTAGCGCGATTTAGAAGGGACATTATTTGAAACTAGGTTAAACAATTTAACTATAAGTTTTTTTAATGATGACATATTTTGTGAAGCTGACGTCTTAAACCACGTGAACAACAGTTATTATTTTTTTAACGTATTAGAGTAAATGTCACATATGCTTATAGTATGAAAAGTTAAAAAGACTTAATGATTTAAGAAACCTATAAAATAAAAATGACTTTTAATAGTAGTGTTTACATTAAAGTGCATCTGTTCAGTAAATAAAATGTATTTGCCTGGAAATGACAACAATTTTTGTGTGCGGAGGGAAAATACTCGCATTGCTATCGTCCGTGATTCAAATTCAAAGTTAAACATGTCAGTAGAAAGCGCTAGCACTGGAATAAATTTTCGATATTGATACTTAACTAACTAATTATATTTTACAGATAACTTTAAAAATAATTATTTACAGATGAAATTTAAGTAATACATTGCAAACCCACTTTGCAAATTTGATTGCGTATTTAAAATATATTAGGCTGCACAATACATTAAGAAAATAATACTTTCCACATTTAGAGATTCTACTGAGGGTGGGAATGTAGGGGGCATGAAAAAAGACCAGTGCTTTGGAAGTTTTTTTATACAAAATAATTTTTTATGGTCAAAATAAATAAAATATTGCTTCAGTATAAACACAGAGTTTAATTTTCTTCACATGGAGGTATCAACGTTTCTTGAATATCTTTCAAGGGTGTCCTGGAATTTAATGATAACGTTTCTCTTCATTTAAATTTTGTCATTTAATGCCGCCATGCTTATGACAGATATTCAAGAACTGTTAATATCACCTTGTGAAGTAAAATTAACGTTAATGTTTGTAATGAAGCAAAATTTTATTTATTTTGGCAAAAAAAAAAGTTTTGCAATAAAAACAGATTTTTTTTTTCCCCCGCATCTTCTACATTCCCACCTAAAATTCTAGAAATGTTTTTGTTTATGGCAAAATTAAAACCTAAACTCTTATATTTAATTTTAAATTATTGGTACCTCGATTATTATTAAAAAAATTACATAAAAGAGAATAATCCCATTTTGCTTCATTCATTTAGGTTTTCTTGTGGTCTTCCTCGTTCAAAAAGTGTTTTACATAGTGACTAAGTCTTTAGCCTCTCGACAAAGTCTGGTCTGTCGATGTAGTGTTACACTAAGGTAGGAATTGAAAACATTCTTTAGGATTGTTGTAAAAAGAACTCGTACCTTATAAGAGTATGGAGAAAATATCAACTGTGTACTGTGCCAATGGAATTGTATCACTTTTAGGTACCAGTAAGCAAATCACTAGTGAATTATATACCTTTATAATAATAACGTGGTAGGAAGGGTGGTATCTCACAGTTCAAAAGTATGCCAACTTTCACGTATTCATAAGCCAAATCAGAGTGGTGGGCTGTGGCAAGGGTAAACAAGTCTTGACGGGACTGTACCAATAAATTGTTCCCTCCCATTCAGTATTAAACTTGTTCATTAAGTCCAATGCACACATATTCGCCCGCCTCATTATTGTGAATGTGGTTGGTTCTGCTGTGAGCCTGACTTTCCCTGGAAACAGCCCTCGAGCCCCCAAATCATATGACCCAAAGTCAGGTATGTCCAGCCTTCCTCTGAATGAGGGCCGCTTAATTTCCTGGGAAATTGACCGGGGGCCAATACATGACATTTATTATAACTGATTACCAAATTTAATAAAGATACGAACGAAAAATTATTGTATGTTTTTAACAAATACACATTCATACATATATACACATAACCTTATAGGTCTAATTACATTTCTGTAGAATTTATGGAAATTAGCGCTCACTCACATCAGTTGCAAGAGTCTAATTTATTGTTTATTTCTGCAATTTGTTTATTTAAATTTGAGCTGCTGGGCCATACAGAGTTAACTCGGGGGCTATGGGTTGTACAATCCATTTACCCTGAAAGATAACAATCTTTTCTTGATGGGTTACACTATGACCCTATCTTAAAAGTTATGCCATGGTGTAAACATACAAGATAAGCTTGCTATCATTCAGGATAAACCAAGGGCGCCCTTTGTCTAAGAAGGTAAGCCTGCTACCTTATATGTTAGACTCTAAAGTGTAAGGTAGCAAGCTTACCTTCCTTATTACACTATGGTATAGCTTATAAGATAATCATAGTGTAATCCGTCAAGGTAAGACTGTAACCTTTCAGTAAACGGATATTATATGCATATTTAAGGTGGAACTGAAGGGGACGCAAGAAAAGACCACTGTTTTTGAGGTTTTTGTGGCAACACTTTTTATTGGCCTAAATAAGTAAAATAATGCTTAGTTATAAATATGGAGTTTAATTTTCTTCACATGGTGATATCAACAGTTGTTGAATATATGTCATGATCATAGCGGCATTAGATGAGAAACTTTTTAATTAATTAATAATATTTAGCACCACGTCATACTAACCGTTCGGGTTATACGCTTAAGTACTAATTACTCTAATGGATTAGGAATTGGGAGGGTTGAATTTATAGGAAGTGAACCCGCATTTGCGTGGAGGGAGAGTGGAAAACCATTTAGGAAAAACCATCCCCAGTTCACCCGACCGAGATTCGAACCTCGATCTCCCCGTCCTCGGCGGTCGAGTTCAACACGACTAGCGCGTTAGCCAACTACGCCATCGAGGCGGGTGAGAAACTTTTTAAATGAATAAAAAAGTTGTCATTAAATTTCAGGACACCCTTGACAGATAGATATTCAAGAAATTTTGAGGTCACCATGTGAAGAAAATTAAAATCTATGTTTTTACTGGAGTAGTATTGTATTTATTTTTACTGAAAAAAGTTTTCATATAAAAAGAGTGAAAACATTGGCTTCTTCTCATGTATTCTTCCATCCCACCTTACGTTGTCAATTTGCTTTTTTTTTTTCAATGTTTACCGGACTTTTTTTTTTTTTTTTCTTTTTTTTTT
>CABFWO010005207.1:15294-35412 GCA_902155825.1 Timema genevievae
TTTTTTTTTTTTTTTCCTTTTCTATATCCACCCTCTACCACGTCTTGACCAAAGATATAAATACTGTCTCTGGTAATATATAGCTATATATTGTATAGGTAAAGCACAAGTCCACTGTTTACCCTCTCAGCCCACTATTCCAAAAAGAAGCAAGATTGAAGGATCACGGCTTGATCAGCAGCCAGAAGGAAGCAACTGCTGCCACAGATAACATGGCCGGGAGTGGCGTGGTCGCGGCGTTGCAGCCGTCTGTGTCGCACACATCGCACTCGTACTTGAGCTTCAGGTCCTGTATATCGGAACCCTTGATGAGTCCCGCGGTGAGGTTCTCCAACACCTCACACATGTTGGGTACGTTGGGAATGCAGGTCCTCACGACTTCCTGACGGCGGTTAGCTTTCGGCAGCTCACCTTTAACAAACCACGTGATCACATTTTACCTCCACAAAGTACTTATAATACTTTCAATTAGCCTACATTTATAATTTGAGAAAATATCGTCGGTACTTACAGTTTTAATTTATATTTAGCTGTAACCTCACCTGTTTTTGTTTGTTGCAACATTGGCAACACTGTCAAAAGTTAAAACACTACTTTAAGGTTAGGTGCTAGTGAGCGCGAATTTAGTGCGCTAGTTTTTATAGCATAAACATTTTTTAAACAAAATAAATCAAATTTTTCTTCTATAAAAACATAGAGTTTAGTTTTCTGCACGTGCTAATCTCAACAGTTTTTTAATATCTGGCATGAGCATGGTGGCATTTGGTGACAAACTATTTTAAATTAAGAGAAAAAGTTGCCACTAAATTCCAGGACACATCTGACAGATATTCAAGAACTGTTGAGATTAGCATGTGCAGAAAACTAAACTATATGTTTCTATAGAAGAAATATTTGATTTATTTTGGCCAAAAATGTTTATCATGTAAAAAATTCAAAAATACTTCCCTAAACTCACGTTCACTAGCACCCCATCTTAACGGCAGTGCCTGTTAGTTATTTTCGAGAGAAGACGGCCTCAAAATATCGAGAGCAATAATTTTATCCTGTTTTGCAATATTATTGGCAGTTTAGCTATTAGCTGTGACCCACATCGGTGGCCGCATGGTCTAAGGCGCTACTCTAGAAATAGACTAGAACACCGATCACGATATCGTGGTTCAATCCCAGTGGGGTGTACTGAGGGCGGTTTTTCCTAAATGGCTCCCTACTCATATGTAGGTACATTTCTTCTGAATTCAACCTTCCTCATCCTTAAATCATTAGTGTAAATTAGAACAAAAGCTTATAACCAGAATGGGTAGTAAGACGCGGTGCGAAAGAATAGTAATAATTAGTTGTGACTTAACATATACCTATGGTAGTTTATCTTTAATAATGTTTATATTTGGTTAATTTTATATTATGTAATGATTTTTTTTATCAAAAGTTTCGCAATCAATTAACATAATATTATAAATATCCTCCAACAAAAGTATTAGATACAGTATAAGTTGTTCACATATGCGCATCCTTCGGTGACCCTGTAAAACAGCGAGTTCACGTGTCATGATTCCACTGTTGAGTAGCTTTTAAGATCCGTCAAGGTAATCTTACTGCTGTTCAGAGTAATGGCGTGTACAAGAACACACATGTATATTCATCTCAATTAAGATACAGTGGGTTAGTAGGCTCTAAAGTATTACGAGCTAGTCAGAGCCGTATCTAAGAGTTATTAGTTTGAAGCCTCAATCCCCCACACCCGAAAGTATTATTAATGATGCGTTTTCATATTATTTATAAATGGCTTTGTTACTAACTAATTTAGTCATAAAATTCAAAATACCTACAGACTCTAATATGCTAAAATACAAACTTTAAATTACTTCAAATGGGATCGAATTTTAAAATCAAGTAATTTTAACCTTTAAATTGAGGAACTTCCAAAGGACCCACCTCAGGAATAAACCCGCTTTGCCCCTTCTAATAATTTTCTAGGTACGGCCCTAGAGTTGGTAGTTATTGAAAAGCATTACATTGAGCTGGTAATTGGAGAAAGCATTATATTATTATTAGCCCCGCGTCTTACTACCCGTTCGGGTTATACGCACTTACGCTAATGTGTAATGATGGGGTGATTGTGAGACGAAATGGAGGACCTACAGTTTAACGTGGGATCCGAACCACGGTGGAGGCCTGGCATTCCTCACATTCACAAACACAAGTTGTGATTAATACACGTCTTGTTAGAGGTGAAGGAAGGGTTTGGCAATCAGATAAATCTGTGCCGGGACCGAGGATTGAATGATCTAATAGTCTAATAATTGTTGGAAACCATTAGAAAGTGCTAAAGCGTATAACCCGAACGGGTAGTAAGACGCGGTGCTCAAATTAATTAGAAAGTGCTAGTAAGTGGAACCATTACAATAAACTAGTAAAGAATGGAAAGCATCTCAATGAGTTAGTTAATGGTAGAAAGCATTAAAATAAATCAATAGTGAAGGAAATATTTACAAGAGTTTTTAATGGTGTTTGTTATGTTCAAATCTGTTATGTACAAAATGTTAATTAACGCCCAATAAAAGTTTTTTTAGCACCGTGTCTTACCACCCGTCCGGACTGTATACTAATAAAAGTGTTGACTTTCCCAAATACCTGTAGATGTTAGCCTAACACACTTCATGTTGATGTTGGTCTCAAGTGGCTCCATGCTCTTGCTAAGAACGCTGTTATAGTGAGCGCTGAAGCTCTCATAGGTACAGTCCTTTAAATCTGTTTCATCGCAACTCTTGTGGGGATCACAATTGTAGCATTTAAGACTGCTACCTGGAACACACAGAACGCTACTGTATAACATTCAGGCTATTAACAATAACACATATGATGCTATTGTATAATATTCAGGCTATTAACAATAACACATATGATGCTAATGTATAACATTCAGGCCATTAACACTAACACATAAATAATTTGTTTTGGACGCTTCTTTGCTCATTATTTTAAATTTTTAAAAAGATATAATCTTCACAGAATATAGCTTATAAGCCCTTAAATATATTTTATTACAACTATGACGAACTGAATAAGTTAATAAAATTGCAGTAGTACAAGACTGGACCCTTAGAGAATATAAACAATAACAAGAGTCAAGCCGGTACCCAGTTGTTTTTGGTGGTGGGAGGATGGTAATGGTTTGAGAAGGAGGGATAGGGGGAGATGAAGTTCTATCTGTGGTGACTTATGATGAGGTCCTTTAAAACAAGATGGTAATTTCGTTAACATTGGATTCATCTTGAAATAATTTAAAGTTTTTTAAACATGATTTATTTTGTAGCTGAATTAAAAAAAAATTCAATAAGTTTTTAGCCTAGTTAATTGGAAGGAATACAAAAATATTTTATAATAATGCTTTTGTGGGGGAGGTGGGGGTTAAGCGCCCCCCACCACCACTCGATACACTCCTGACATGGATAATTTAAACTCTCAAAAATACAAATCTACAAATAGTTTATTTAGTATTATAAAGTGTATTATAAAAGTTGATATTTGCTCGTTCAGCTATCTTTTGTTGCAATAGTCATGGAATTTTTGTATTCGCTCATTTGTCAGAGATCACAAAAATTATGATTTCAAAATTATATTTCCAGGAACATAAGTTGTTTATAGGAGTAAACGTAATAACAGTCCGATAAGTGCAAGCGTTGTTTACCAATATCACTTCAACAACTTTTGAAAATAAAAGTTTTAAGCTCTACAAGACGTTCTCAATGTTTGTTGCAGGACAGAGACATACGGGTTATCTGGTTTCTATTGGCCCACATTCTTCGACGACGCTTTTCCGGATGCTGGGTCCGGCGTCCCTAAGACGCGTCATGGCAGCGAGATCAATAACAACTTGGCGCCGCCACCGAATGCCAAAATCACTCAAAAAAAGCGCCCGGGAGGCCATAAACTATCACAGAGCCATCAAATCCGTACCGGTGGGGCACGCCGCTGACAAAGGCACCAGTATCATTTTGTCTGGTTTGCTGGTGAAGGCAGGGGTCAGGGTTCTTATCCCATCTGGATGTATTGAGGTGTTGTTAATAACCCCTTCTCCACACTAATGTAAGTGCACTTAATTTAAACTACCTTCCCTCTAGCTTCCTCTTAAGGACCATAGTGTTTAACGTTCAATGTTCTAAATATAACGAATATATAACGAGTAGCTCGCTTCGGTGACTGCATGATCTAAGGCGTCACTTTCACAATATAATATACTCCCGAAGACAGGGTTCGATCTCGGTCGGGTGTATTGAGGATGGTTTTCCCTAAATGGTTTCTCCCTCTTTATCCATGAAAATGTGTGTACACTTTTTCCAAATTCAACATTCCTCATCCATAGCCCATTAGTGTAATTAGTACATAAGTGTGTAGCCTGAACGGGCAGTAAGACGCGGTGATAAAAAAATAAATATTTATGACTAGTAGGAAATTAACAAGTAGAACTCTTCTACTTAACTAACCTAACTAAGAACAATCTGAAACACACTTCGATGACCGAATGGTCTAAGGCATCACTCTCGTGTGGGAAGATCAGGGTTCGAGTCCCGGTCAAGTCTATTGAGGGTTGTTTTTCCTACATGGTTTCCCACTCTCTCTACACGCCTTTGCGGGAAAACTACCTCTAAATTCCTTCCTTCCTCATGCCTACTCCATCAGAGTAGTTATCATGCGTATAACCTGAACATAATTCGACGTGGCAATATTAAAAAAAAAAAATTCTGCAAATTTGGAAGAAACTGGTGAAGTGTTACATATGAATCAGGGGCTGGCAACTTTTTTTGGCCCGATCAACCTATCCACTTGTTAAAGTTTCCGTGATCATCTATAGTTTCTACACTTTACTATTTTTGTTTTTTTTATAGAATTCATCATTTAATATTCTTTAAATCCAACCTTTCCTCAAATATCTATGTCCCCACTTTTCTAGAAAAAATATATAATACATAGAATAAACATTTTAATATATTAAACTATTTAATTCTCTTAAGACATTACTGATTATGAGCAGTTCAGGTTATTTTGGCTGCACTCAAATATTATTTGAAAGTACTCGGATATATTTGAGAGTTTAAAAGGCACAAATATTGACTTTTAAAGACGATGTAGTTTTCTTACACAATCGACTGAAAACTATTGCAAGATCGACCGGTCGATTGCTGTCGACCAGTTGCTGACCCACTGATATGGAGCATCGCTTTGTATAGCGTTGAAAAATGGATCGTGAGGAGAAAGGAGCATAAAGATTTAATATGTTGTGCTGGAGGATAAAATAGAGGATAAAGTGGACAGCTTGATGAATAATGAAGAAGTCTTAAAGAAAGTCTATGAAAAGAGAATGATTCTGCAGGTGATTCTACGAATAAAGTCCAACTTGATGAGTCACATTGTTAGAATAAACAGATTAATGAGTAACGTCAAAGAAGGAAAAGTGGAAGAGATAAAGAGTCCAGGAAGATAGCAAATGCAACTGATGGATGAATTCAAACAAGGAAAGAAGATGAAGTTTCAGGATATAAAAAAAGGAAACGACTGCTGATGGGACATTCTAGATTTGTCGAAAGACAGAACACCTTATATATATCTATATCTATATATATATTCATTGGCAGCACGATACCATAATATGGGGAGTATGTAAGTAATTCATCAATGCACACCCAGAGATTTACTTTAGGGGCGAAGATAAACATACAATGTATCGATGCTATTATTTTTTTACTTTTTTTCAATTGGGGAGTTTTAGAAGAGATTTGTTGTGTGAAACGATATATCTTTGAATATCAATTCATGAGACTAATATTAAAACTTAGTTTAGGTATTCGACAAATCTTCAATGATCTATAGTATGATCACTCTTATTTTATTTTAAGCTTTTACTATAATTAATTTATATCTTCTCCTTCTTTCCCTGCACACGTGTACATCATGGTCATGTGCATCATGGTCATATACATCATGGTCATGTGCATCATGGTCATGTGCATCATGGTCATGTGCATCATGGTCATGTGCATCATGGTCATATGCATCATGATCATGTGCATCATGGTCATATGCATCATGGTCATATGCATCATGGTCATATGCATCATGGTCATGTGCATCATGGTTATATTCATCATGGTCATGTGCATCATGGTCATATGCATCATGGTCATATGCATCATGGTCGTGTGCATCATGGTCATGTGCATCATGGTCATATACATCATGGTCATATACATCATGGTCATGTGCATCATGGTCATGTGCATTATGGTCATGTGCATCATGGTCGTATGCATCATGGTCGTGTGCATCATGGTCATCAGGACTATGTAAAGGCATACTTTTGGGCCAGAAGAACTTTCATTTTAGCATGCTCTTGGAAAAAATTCATTACGAGACAAAAATTCATGAATGTCCGTGTTCGTTGCTTTACTCCATTATTGCTAATCGGATGTTTATGAAAATTATATAAAATTAATAAAATTTACATCTTTATACTTTGTTGTAAGCCTACTGAACATAGGCATTGGCATTCCAATTTATACAAAAACTCAAGGAGAAAAATTATAAAGCTAAGACCGATCAAAATTTTTTTAAAAATAAGTTTAGTCTCTTGTAAGTAAGTATTTGATACAAAGAGAACAAGTTTCTTTGAGTTAAATTCAGGAAAATTAACGAGATCCGTAATTTTTTTCTCCCTTACTTTTATAAATTATTGTCGTGGTGGAGTCAGTGGAGTCGTTTACATTTCTCAGTATTATAATATTTTCCTCCTTGAGATTTGGCAACAACGTTCAAGCGCGAAATATTTCATCATTGTCTTGGTTGCCAATCACAAATTTATGTTAACTGGAGTATAAATGGTTTAATGACTCAATTTTAGGTCATACTTAAAAATGTATAAATGCATTTTATTGTGAAAACCATCAAACATATCACATGACAGCAATATTAAGACAAAAAAATAATATCTATTATAGTAGAAAAATGCAAATTACTTCAGCGCCAACAAAATAAAATAGTAATACCACATCCGGATCCCAAATGCACCGCGGCTTGGTGTCGGAAGTGGGGAAGCATTAGTGTAGGTCTCATGCCTTGATTTTCTCACATATTGACATTTGAAGCACACTTAAGAAAATACGAACACATTTTTTGTGATAAAAATTGATAGTACTTTGATAAAGTATTATTGCTGTTTTATAGGTATCAACAATATTTATCAAAATTGACAGCTCGAGTACACGACAATTGAATTTAATACTTCACAGCTTTGCTGTTTTACATACTAATTAAAGAAACAAGAAAGAGATTTACGGTTCTTTTGAGTTTGGTTTAGACCGCTTAGTGAGATAATCAATCAATTTTATGTACCAACAGGCTTCAAGTTTTATTTGGGTGATTAACAAACATACAAGAGTTTATAAATAAAGGGAGATACAGAAAAGGACAAAAAGCAGGGCCGGAAGCTTTAGGGGCCACAGCCCAGGGATATCAACCACATGGAAGCCTCCAGAGATTAAGCGATATTTTATTTGTGAATTCTGAATCAAAGTATAAGTACTCTAAATTATATATTTAAAAAAGTGTGTAGTTAATATATTGTAGATATAATTGTAGTAAAAAATTATAATTGATTTTTCTTTAACTTTATTTCTCTTTTAAAATATTACTGGGGGCCTCACAGTACCTGCAGCCCAAGGGCCTACAACACCTTTATCTGGCCTTGACGATATGGTACAAATAAAACAACAAACACTGTTATAGCCCACACAGTGAGAATTGGAACACCCTTCACAGTTTACATTGCTGCCACTGAACAGAGATGTAACATTTGTCTCTTTTTAAAAGAAAGAAGCAGTCTTTACCTAATGGCTCGGCTTAAGTTTGGTTCTATTTCAACTTAACGTGCACAGATTATTTTATACCTTTCCAAACTATCCGAATATTTACACTAATGAGCTAGGGATGGTAGAATTGAGAAAACAGGTGCCCACATTTGTGTATAAGGATTGTGGAAAGCCATTTAGGAGAAAATTAAAACCCACTACACCCGGTAAGGATTTGAAACACCTCGTCACAGGCCAACCCATTTAAATGAGACTGACACCTTTTTCTGTGAGTCCGCCAATGTAGGTCCTCTATGAGAATTCTTCAGGGAAGCCTGAAAAGCAATACAAAACCTTCTAAAAAAGGAAACCATGGTGGTTTATTTCTCGAAAAGAAGGCAAAGAAGTTGTTGCTATGGTAAATTTTTAGTTTTAAGTTTGCTAAAAACGACCACGCCTTTTATCGATTTTCGCTGTGACGTCCGGGGTCGCTCTTGTCAACATGAGAGTAATCAACAACTATGACGTCTCAAGAATTTCCCATGGCTTCCTTTTCCCACAAATCCAATTAGAGAGGAAGTGATATAGGGCTTCAGTTCATAGTTGAAAGAAGGACTTACCTAAAATAATTAATGAAACCACAACTATGAAAAATTATAAGCAAAAATACCACCACGGTGATTGTGGAGGTTAGCACTCCTAGATATGATCCAGGAGGTTCCAAACTCTCTTACTTAGGAATGGGTTTTTCCACAACTGATCCTCTTTCCAGGTTAATATCAATTAATTTGTTTAAAATCCATCCTCCCCACCCTGTGTTTTTAGAACAGCTAGTGCAAGTAGCGCACATGAGAGTAAGATAATGGTAAATATGTAAGAATAAAATATACCAAAAATACACATAGTCTCAACAATATTTTTGCCTACTCACTCTCTGTCCAGAATATCCACCTATGTTGATTATGAATGTATAATTTACCCGCAATGTACCCGCATTTACTTAGAGGGAGATTGAGAAACAATTTAGGAGAATAACTCAGAGCACCCAACAGAAATTTGCTCTCAGAAAAGATTGTTCATTGATCCTTCTAGCTCATCCTTCCGTTTCTGAAGAGCTCTTGAATTTGTCTTCATATAATATTATTAATTGTTGACTAATATTGTAAACTCTTCAAAAGTTTACCTACCAATCCATAGATCACGAACCCCAAATAAAACAACGTGCCAGTGTTTGCCGTTCCTCACTGTCACAATAGTGATATTACAACACCCCAAATAAAACAACGTGCCAGTGTTTGCCGTTCCTCAATGTCACAATAGTGATATTACAACACCCCAAATAAAACAACGTGCCAGTGTTTGCCTTTCCTCACTGTCACAATAGTGCTATTACAAGCACGTCCTTATTTATCCAACATCACCAGTCAACACCTCAGAATATTGTCCCTCTCGAGCACACCACAAACAAACACTGGAGTGTATCAGAGACCAAGGTGAAGCAGGAAGGGGTGCCTAGAATTAAGGCCACCTCAGTAATCATGAAAGTTTGTTCTCAGAGGACATCCTGGGAGGACCGATAATAATATTGAGGGCATCGTACGTCCAAAGGAGAGTAAACAGATTCACATGAAGTCAATCCTCTGCACCATCCCCCCCATTTAAAATAATCCAAACCCATCCCAACAAAAATATATTTCACTATTCCAATATGGACGTGCGTTAATCACCCGCAGTGGTATTCGAGCCCCCATTTTCCCACCACCAACAAACCATACTCGATGATCTTGAGCCCACCAATGTGGGTCACATATGAGAAGACCTAGAAACCTTTGAAATGTGGTAAAAGGTAATTCAACAGGTGACTAGACTGTTTAGCACAACACCCCTGGCAACAGCAAGACTGTGATATAACTGAAGAACTCAACACCCGATATAACCGGGAAGCGTTACTTCTTGTTTGTCATGTCTTGGTAGACAGTTGTGGGTCACGTCAAACTTCTCACCCATCGTCATACTAATGAAGCTGAGTAACAAAGGGGTAGACCACCATTAGACAGAATCTAGAGATAGAGTTAAGTGTATGCCTACAGTCTGAAAACTTTGAAATTCAGGCTGAGCACTCTAGGGGGTAATCTTTAAAACTATATGGTAACTTATTATAATCTGCAACTGGATGATGGTGCAGTTTCTTAAAGCTTAGCCTCTTTATTCTGTTTCTTTGAGTGAATGTGAGTCGCTGATAGCCAATTTGGAAAATTAGCACATATATAGGCTTCAGGCTAGGAGTTTGGTTAATAATATATTTGCCAAGCCCTTAATTAATGTAAGAAGCTACAGTAGCCTCATGGCTTCTTTGGTGCTGACTGACAGTTCACACCTGGCTTCTGACAGTCAACATTCAGGTATATACCTAAATTTTGACTGTCAGAAGTGACAGCTGCTAAACACATGTTTTTTGCAGATCATATGGCTTGGCGTAGGGATATATAATTTGGTCTGGTAGCTTTTCAAAGCCGTCAGCTGTCAGCTGTGAACTGTCAGTCAGCACCAAAGAAGCCATGGAGCTACTGTAGTCAATCGAAATCTAGTGTGTTTGGCGTCCAAAGTGAATAGTCATTAGGTTTTATGGATAAGTTGTTGCCTAGTCTTTATTTTAATTAAGTTATGTCAACAGTTGTTGATATAACCACGTGAAGCAAATTAAACTCTATATGCCTACTGAAACAATCTTTTAACTTTGGCCAAAAAAAGTTTTGCTGAAAAACCGCAAAACACTGTCATTTTCTCGCGTTCTTTATACCCCCCACTTAAATCAACCTTGTAGTTACAATTTATTTCTAGCTTTAAGAAGAATTGTCAGCTGCTAATTGATTTCATTTTCTCATTTTTTAAATACCTATAATTATTTTTTTATTGGTTATTTAACTTAGCATCTTTTCTTATTTTTGACTGTAGACTTAAACCCTGTACAACCATATATCCTAAGAGGTTTAAGGAAAAATAGCAAACTTTTTGAGAGACTTACTTACATTTAATTACTCTATGGCATTGGAGAATTATTGCGTTAAAACTTTAGTAGTATCTCTTTACAACTAGAGCTCACAAAATCGTATTAAAATATTTGCCAATATCTCAGAAACTGTTGGTTTTATAAAAATATATTTCATAAAAAAAGTTTTTTATTTTTAACAGTACTAAAATTTTGCAATGATAAGTTATTTATCATCTCAAATAGTTGCGGAGATACGGAAATTTCCACTTCTGTAAAAAGTATCCTAAAAGTCTTTTTCATGGGAAAATGAAAATAGCCAGTTTATTTATAATTTTAATCAACACCTAGATACGAATTTTAATCAAAATCGTTAAAGGTGATTTTGAGAAAATCGGTATTTTCTCTTTTCGCCCTTTATTAAACTACTCTTAATTTTAAGTTTAAACAGACACACAGGCAGACGGCATTGCAAAGACAACTTTTTAGGGTTCGGGGGGGCCATGAAACGTCGACATCTATCAACATTTCAAGTTAGATTTTTTTAACGGTCGCAATACTTTACCTTTAGTGTTCAAAAAGTTAAAATATATATATATATTTGCGTTTGCTTGAAAGTTATTGGTTTTATAAAATTATGATTCAAATAAAATATTTGTATTATAAATATATCTACATATTTGTAATGATAAGTAATTTCATATCTCAAATAGTTTCGGACACATGATAAAAAATGAGAATTTACTCAACGGATCGGAGCCCTTAAATTCATTTTGCCGAAATATTGAAAGTAGCCATTTTGTTTGTAATATTTATAAATGTTTTGAAATGAAATTTAATCAAAATTGTTAGAGCCGATTTTGAGAAAATCGACTTTTTCTCTTTTTGCTCTTCAGTAAACTACCCTTAATTTTAGGGGTAGATATCCAATTCCAAAAACCCCTCAGCGCAACCCTATGAAAACCCGAGATACCAAGTTTTAGCTCAATCGGTAAAATAGTTCTGGCTCTAGTTGGAGGTACAGACATACAGACAGACAGATAGACAGACAGACAGATAGACAGACAGACGGAAATTCAAAAAACACTTTTTCGGATTCGGGGGGTCATGAAACGTCGAGATTCATCAAAATCTCGAGTTCGATTTTTTTGACGATCACAATACTTTCTCTACCTGTAAGATAACGAGAAAGTAAAAAGTACATGATTTTCGTAACAAGTCTCCTAAAAACGTGCTTTGTAAAATTGGTCTTAATATATAAATTAGTCCATTCGGAAATGTTTGTTCGCACATACCCTTTCTTTATTAATTTATGATTAATAGTTATAAAGAGGCTCTTAACAAAGACAAAAACGTTTACATAATTTTTGTTGTTCTGACACAAATACATGTCAACATTTTATCTTGTGGGAGAGGGGGAGGGGGGGAGCGGAGTAATTAAGATTAGTAGGCCACTGCGCTCTTGGTCAGAGCGATTTTAAACCGTTTACAAAATTAATGTGTTACTGTTCTTCGCAACATATCAAGACTTGGAGATAAAACTAATAGTTGAAAATCATCATGAAAATCTGAAAATTTTACTCACATTATACAATTTCCCTGAATTTTCTTTGTGCCACTAAATTTCCTGAAATTTACAGTATTTCTATGTTTTTATGGTGCTTATAAACAACTTTGAATTTCAATAATTTATAAACATTTTTAAAGATTAAATCCCATTGATTTTTACGTTTTCTTCTTTTCCCAGAATAATCCAACATATTATCTATATTACCATACATATTTTTTTTAGCTTTGAGCTCAATTCCCGTTAGACTTCGTGGGCGATACAACATTAATAACACTCTACTAACGAAGAGTATAAAAAAACGCTCCATGGTGTGAGTCCACAAGCGAGCTATACCGACCGAGCGGCCGCCGCCATTAATGATATGAGTGCTAACCTCAGTGTGTCATGTGCCCAGCACAACGAGCCCTCCAGCCATTAATGATATGAGTGCCAACCTCAGTGTGTCATGTGCCCAGCACAACGAGCCCTCCAGCCGTTAATCTCAGTTTTATAAACCGGAAATGTTACTTCTTTATTCAAGTAACTCCTTATTTATCCTCATGAGGCTGGGTTTGACCCACTGCTGCACAGATACATTTTGTAAGCGTCGGGAATCGAACCCGGGACCTCTAGATATGTATCTAGGAACTCTGACCACTAGACCACATAGTATAAAGTTAGTTAATAAGGACTGCACTAGCTTTTACTAACCGGTGGGTTAACCAATCATTTGGAAACCCCTCAGCTAAAATAGTTCAATCTTGACCTTCCAAATAAGCCAGGCACACTTCCCACGGGGCCATTAACTTATTTTTGTTTGTGATTGATCTAAAGAGTCTACGATGTATTTTAGAGATAATATTAACAATAATTAGTTTTAATAACATTCTACCAATACTTATTTAATTGTTAGTGCGCACAGTTTTAGATATATCACTTCTGATATTGAGTCTGAGGAGGTGGTTTCTTTAATTTTGGGATCTTCTACTCTCTCGCCAGACAAATGTTGCTGTATTTTTCTGTTTCCGCCAGTCTAAGATCCTGATACAAGAGTCCACCATACTATTCGTACGAGCAGCTTTCCGGTATCATTGCCATCAAATCTTTCTACTAACAAACAGAAGCTACAAGTGAACATGTTCTTACACACGATGGCGCCAATTGTCAAATTGCCAAGACACATTCGCTGACAGCTCCCGGCGGTGCAATATTCTATAGTACCCTGAGTCTATCTTAGAGACTATTTGGGAGCCTTGGTTTGATTCCGGGTAGTGCTGAACAAGATATTAACTCTTTGTTTAAAGATTTGTTTCTGCTTTCCAATTCGTAAATATCTAGGATACTTAACACCTCGTCTTGCTACCCGTTCGGGTTTTACGCTTAAGTACTAATTACGCTAATAGGATAGTAATTGGGAGGGTTGAATATAGAGGACGTGAACCCGCATTCGCGTGGAGGGAGAGTGGAAAACCATTTAGAAAAAACCACGCCCAGTTCACCCGAGCGAGATTTGAACCTCAATTTCCCCGTCCTCATCAGTCTAGCTCAACACGAAACTAGCGCGTTAGCTAACTACGCCACCGAGGCGGGTGATATCTAGGCGTCAGCGTGTATTATTCGGTATATTGGCCTAGGTTGTTAATTTTTAAATCATGTATTAAAATAACCCTGTGTGTAAAATTTTGACGTTTAAATACAAATTGTCTTGTGGTTCCGTAATTGTGACTAAATTGGTATGCCAACCATATATGGCGTATTCAACATTGTCAAGTAAGGAAAGGAAGGGCCTATAATATACGAGGGTTTATTATTGGGGCTTATTTCAAACAAAGGATAGCTCTAAGAGAAGTGCCCTTGAGGAGCAAGGAAGTGCTATGTAGGGCGTACTGTATACCCAGAGCTACAGATGTAGGCCTATCAGAAACATGCACAGTGGATGTAAGAGATGGGAATAAAGTTTGTGAGGAGTATGTTAGCTGTGACGAGGAAAAACAAGAGTTGGAATAAAGTTAACCGGGAAAGAGTAGGGTACAATGATTACAATGAGATAGTTGAGGTAGCAAGGTTGAGATATTCTGAAAATTGAAAAATGACACCTGGACACGGGAATCGAACCCGGGACCTCTGGCTTAGTACGCCAATGCTCTAACCACTGAGCTATCCAGGATTCGTCTCGTGCCCTGGGTCATTCTTCACTCATATTTTAAGGCAGAGTCTATGATGGACTTAGCGGAAATCGTCAGTTACAAATATGTGATTATATTAATATCACGAGCCATCGGATAACGCAGCCATCTGCGACTCGGTAGTTGGAATTATGCTGCCATTTGCACAATTATTAAATTGTACGGGATCGCACATATTAAGAATTAATAGCCAGAGCTATTATTTATGCTTATTAGTGGGGATTCCCGTGTCCAGGTGTCATTTTTCCATTTTCAGAATATGATATCTAGGTGGAGTAATCCCCACTAATAAGCATAAATAATAGCTCTGGCTATTAATTCTTAAGGTTGAGATAGTTTGGTCAGGTGATGAGGCTGGAAAAAAGAAACAATCCTGTGAAGGCAATGAAGTATGTAGGAAAAAGTCTAAAGGGAGAGTAAGAAAGAAGTGGGAGGAACATACAACAATTGTGTGATTGAGAGGAGAGAAATGAAATCAAATAAAGGCGGATGAATGGAGGAAGAATAGAGGAAGATGGAGGCATTTTACTAAACTGACTCGGCCACAGGCTGGAAACAGTTGATGATGATGATGATGAGTTGATAAACTAAATATGATGTAACTTTGACGATCCATCACAGATCTTCTATAAAATAATGTATTTAAAAATATTTTATAAAACATCCCCATAATAGAATATGCTCCAGGGTTTCATAAGAAAAAGATGACATTTGAAACATAATAATCCGTTAGAAATATGAACGGTATGAACAAACTGTTTTCTTACATGACTCCACACTCAAATAATCTATAAAGTGTGTTCTTATTATTAATTAATGAATACGCTTAAGTAAGCAATTTTTTAAAATGTCCCGGTCCATTCGTTAATACTTTTGATAGATACTGGGTCTTCAATTCCAAGTTCTGATGGAAGCAGCTATTAATTCATATTGCCCTATGCCATTTTTGACCTCCATATTATGATGAATATTTACGATTTATGTTGGTCTGGACCCCAAAATGTGGATTTAATAATTTGGTCTGGTCCTGGCCACAGACTGAAATGGTTTGATGGATTTTTGTTTAAAGTTATTATTTATATGTTAATTTAGATTTAGATTTATTTTTTACTCTAACTCTCAAATTAAGGGTAGTCTACTGAAGAGTGATATTTTCATTAAATTTTTAAATCGAATGTGGTTAGAGCTATATATATAACACCGTATACTTGTAAATATTTTGGGTAAAAATTCTTTGAAGGGTAGGTTATTGATGAGTGGTTTACAAAAATCTAAAATATTTCAAAACTCTCTCAAACGATGTTGTTTCAAATGTATACCTGGGGAATGTTTGAACTGACAAACAAAGCTGTAAACTTGTTTTTCAGAGAAAAATTCGTGAAGGATAGTGTAATGATGATGCTGTTAAAATTTCGAGTATTTTATCGAATGGTTCTAGCCATTTGGTTCAAAATGGGTAACCTATCTGTTAAGTTTTTATATTATTAAAAGGTATATATATTGTTTTTTTAAAAAATCAATCATTTAATAGTAGTTTATTGATGACTGATTTTGAAAAAATGAAACTATCGCTTTAGTTTTTACATCCACTCTCCACGTTAATGTGAGTGAATTTTCTTTACGCTACCTTCCTCAAGCCTACCCTTTGGATTAAGTCCTTAATAACTTTAAAATGTACTATTTAAGGTAAACCAATGTTCATATATCTCTTCTGTGTCTGCATAACGAAATATTACCACAGTTTTTTATGACCCCGCTCCCCCTCTCTTGTAAACCTCATTCAGACTCACGCTGTACGATACATTCTACAGACATACGTGGTCAGCTGTTCCCTAGTCTGCCACTTTGCCAACATCAATCATACTTCATATCCGAGCCTGTGTCTGTTTGATACGATGACACTGTTTATTATTGACAATAATACTTTCAGCTGAGCTGTAACCAGGACCAGGGATACTGGTGCAATGTATACCAGGACTAGGGCTACTGGTGCAATGTGTACCAGGACCAGGGCTACTGGTGCAATGTATACCAGGACTAGGGCTACTGGTGCAATGTATACCAGGACTAGGGCTACTGGTGCAATGTATACCAGAGACCAGGGCTACTGGTGCAATGTATACCAGGACTAGGGCTACTGGTGCAATGTATACCAGGACCGGGGCTACTGGTGCAATGTATACCACACTGTGCGGAGGCAATACCGTGGTTCATATATCGGTAGGGGAGTTTGTTATCTACGGTCGGTTGGGAAAAGAAGAATGATAACAAAAAATATACATCATACATTAAAGCTCCAGGGCGACAGAATTCAGCATGAATAAGAAGGCTTCACCCGCCTCGGTGGCGTAGTTGGCTAACGCGCTAGTCGTGTTGAGCTCGACCGTCGAGGACGAGGTTAGAATCTCGGTCGGGTGAACTGAGGGGGGTCTCCTAAATGGTTTTCCACTCTCCCTCCACGCAAATGCGGGTTCACTTCCTTTAAATTCAACCTTCTCCATTCCTAATCCACATTAGCGTAATTAGTACTTAAGCGTATAACCTGAACGGGTAGTAAGACGCGGTGCTAAATATTATTAAATATAATAATAAGAAAGATAAGCGATGTTCCTATTATTCTATATCAGGCTCCAAAAATTAAGTATAAAGTTACAATATATTTATGGTGGTTGAGACTAATTATCCCCGTGGTAGGATAGCCAGGGAGTAGGCAATAAATTGAAAATGTATGTACGAGAATAATAATTATAATCCTTTTCTACTAATAGTATTTATAGTCAGGATAATGATATCTTATAGTAGATCTAAAGTAGTAGAATAAGTATTTAAATTTGGTATTTTATTAGCTGTTTTCTAAACTTCTCGACCGGGATTCGAACCCGAATCTCTTCGTTATTATCAGTTCAGCCTATTACGAAAGTACGAAACTTAGCCCATTCGACCACCTATTTGAACTATTCGCACTTAATTACACAAATGGAGTAAATATGATAATTATATAAATTAGAGGAAACGCAACTGAACTTACGTGAATGGAGAGTGTAAAACCGTTATAAAAACCAGCCCTCAATACACCCGGTTGGTATTAGAAACCGGACCTGCCCGTCACCGACAAAAAGAACTTGATGAGACTAATATTTGTTTAGGGGGAGGGGGGGAGGTAATATCACCTTGTTTCCCTACAATTTACTCGGTTTGTGGCAAAAGATTGCATACATATTTTATCTTTTACGTAGCTTTCAAATCTATTATATTTTGAAATTTTATTTTACTGTCATTTATACGAAAAGTACAAGTGATCTTTAACTTAATTAAAACCTACACAAGTGGGCACGCTGACAAAGTTATCAGTCTCATTTTGTATTATTTGTTGTTGGTGGGGAAGTTTGGGTTTGAATTCAGAGGTGTTGTCTACAAACATATTTTGCCACACTCCCTCTATATACATAATTATAAGTGTGTCCCCTCTAATGTATACCTTGATAAATCTTACTTACTACTAAATTGTTTTTGACTTTTCCTCCACGCAAATATGGGTTCACTTCCTAAAATTTCTACATAATTAGTGTAAACACATCAAACCATGTCATTATAAAGATTTAAGTTTAGCTACTGAATAGCATTTACGATTTGTATTTTTAGACAAAATTTGTTAAAGCAACTAATATGTGCAACGCATAAATTGCATGCTTGTTCCCACAATGCAACTTCAATTGATTTGGTAAATTAAATAAATAAGATATTCCCCTACATTAGATTTTTTTCAAAAACGTGTTTTGATCTGTTAAAAAGGAGTAGTTATGGTTATAATTTTTCTATGGCTCATGCTGTGCAATGTAATCAGGATTAAAAGAAAAAAAATATATTTCAAACTAAGATATAAAGTAAATATGCAGGTGTCCATACATTTTTCATCTCATTTTATGCCATAATAAATTAGTTATTTTAGGAGCTAACTTAAAACTGTTTTCGTGAATTAATAATACAGCTCAAGACAATTTTGTTTTTATTTAGTAGATTACCCCAAACAGTTCCATGAAAACTTTTATCTGTATTTGAGTGATTGGATATTGGAAAACTATTTTTAAAAAAAATCCTCTTTACACCCTTACGGAATTCGAGCTCCCCTAACCTCCTCATCACCGGCAAACTAGACTAAGCGAGGTTTAAGCCTTTGAAAACGTGCTCGTAGTAAGGGCTAAGTAATTTTACTAAGAACACCCTAATTGAAACTAAATATCCTCATCCTAAAGTATTTCTTATGAGAATGGTAATCATAAAGCTTCAAAACCATCAAAACAAGCTTCAATTATCTTAAAACTTTCTGTTGAAATTATTAAACAATAACTTTATTTGTCTGAAGGAAGGTCAATCTATGTTTTTAAGCATTTACACTTAACAGTGAGTTCTATAATCACGCGGTTAGTTCATTTCAAAAGTTTCCATAAATTTGAAAAACTGCGGAATTTGAATGTTGCTAAAGTGCAAATTATTTCTTAAATTATATTCGTTTTAAAGGAAAGTTAAAACTAAAGAGATTATACAATAATATACAAAATGACGATATCACTATCAACTTTTCTCAGCTTTTTAGAAACACCATCTATTATGTTTAGTGTGAATTTTGGATAGATGGCACTGCATTACCAAAACCGCGTATCTACTGGTCGACGCAGATCACTCTGTATAAGTCAAGCACTTACTGTACTTTGATATTAGAACTGTGACTTTTTTCTCGAAGCATTGTTGAAAATGAATTAGTCTAACTTTTTAATACAATTTTTCAAAACAATAAAACCTTATTCTATAGGTACATGTTGATACCTTTCACCTCCATTTTGGCATGAACCACATTTTGAATTAGCAAAACACTTCTTAAATAACGTGAGGTTTCTGGGTGGGTGCGATGCGTTCCGCTAGGATACCTTTTGGCTAAGAACGGCGTTACTCAAATCATCTTTAATAGATACCGTATTTGTTGGTTCAATACCTGGTGGGAGGGGGGGGGGATTGAAGTTTGTTACTTCACGTGTTGTGAATATCAGCCAACGTATGAGGGGGGGCCGTACAATAGTCACGTTTTAATTCCCCAACCCCTCTTGGAGCTGTGGGAAAGGTGAACCAACACAAGGGTTGTAATGAGGTTAGGAGAGTCTATTATCGACCCAACAGCGGGGGTGTTATCGATGCCCTGAAGAGGAAGGAAGGGGGTTAGTCAGCTGGTCAAATGTTCGACGAAATGCCACGTGTCTTTCAGCGTCCAACCCCCCCCCCCCTACTTCCTTCATCCCATTGCGTCATCCCTTTAGGCTTTGTTTAACGGAAGGTTGGTTTATAAAAGGGCGCGGCATATTTTCATCTACTAAGTGACGTTTGGCTCGCATGCAACACACGGAGCTAATATTAGCCGGGCAAAAAACGCAGCCCACGAACGCCAGCTGGGCTGCTTAGAAAGTAGCTAAGGTCATCCCAAACTTTTGTGAACCCCTGACAGATCTAAGTCATATGATATATTCAAATGTATCAATACGCCGAGGCGTGTGTTACACA
>CABFWO010005207.1:35642-51314 GCA_902155825.1 Timema genevievae
GTGTATTAATCACAACTTGTGAATGTGAGGAATGCCAGGCCTCCACCGTGGTTCGGATTCCACGTTAAACTGTAGGTCCTCCATTTCGTCTCATAATCACCCTGCCATTACACATTAGCGTAAGTGCGTATAACCCGAACGGGTAGTAAGACGCGGTGCTAATAATAATAATAATAATAATAATAATAATAATAATAATAATATAGATTAAGGGTCTAGGATGTCGGTAAAAATTGTTATATCCTACGAAAACCATATTTTCCATGCGAATATTCAGCTATTCATTCTTTGTTTACATAATCATGAAAACCCTGATTTGTACATAAGTTTATAACTTTGAATAAAATATTTCTCCTTGGCTAAAAATAATAAATCATTCTGAAAATAAAATATTTATCTTTGGTTAAAAGTAAAAACTCAATTCTTACTTGAGTAGTTTGGTGCAACAAATAGATAGAGATCTGGGAGAGGGGTCGTTTTGAAGTTCCCATCGGGGCGTGAAGGGGGAAAATTTACGTTATGATTCAAATTAAACACCGAAAGCTAAATATATACGTAAAGTTGATAGCCTTGGGTGAGTAAACTTTTAACTAGAAAGTAGAGAGAGATCTTATTGTATAGATCTTTTCCTAATAATTAGTTTATAATACGTTTTAGTGCAATGACCTGCAGACATCACTGCAACGATCCACTAGTTTTCCCTTGGATTTCAAGTGGATATTTTTACTTGGCGATCAAGCTATACATAAAACAAATGAAGACTATATTCAATAGTACATTATATTCATAGAGAATAACCATTAGTTACATTGTTAAAGACGTCAGTCTCTCAATATATGAAAAAAAAAGGCTTTAAGTACTTGATCGGTTGGTTAGTACTTTAAATAATATATAATTCAAATCATTTAAGAAGAGCTATTAAACTAAAAAAACTTTTGAGCAACCACTATATTGTAACGGATAACAAGATTGAAAAAACATACATACACTTTGCTCAGACTAGGTCCAAAAATATCATAGCCAAATTTTGTTAAAACTGGTCCAAAAATTTACAAGTTATATTGGGAAAAACATAAAATTTTTTGAGTATCCACCATTTTAAAATGGATAGCAAGATTTAAAAAGCATGCACACATGTTGCTTGGACTAGGTTCAAAGAATGTTCCAGCCAATTTTTTTTAATTGATTTATATATTTGTCAAATAATATGGGACAAACATCCGGACAGAAAGAATAAAGGGTCAAGTTAAAGCAGGACCTTGCTATGCTCGCTCAATTATAACATTTACTACTAGACCTACCAACAGGGATGTAACCAAGGAGACAGGTGTAGTGGGTGAAATCTGGGCACTTGCACCCCCACCTCCCCAAGAGCCCAACTAATTGTAATAAAAGCTGAAAAATATATAATTAAAACTATAATATAGAGCATTTATCTGGTGGAAATTATCATTGTTACGGAGGATACAGATGTGTTGTACACCTGCCTTTCCCAAAATACATTTCTGGGTGTGGCTAAGACTAAATTAAATGTGCTCGAGAGATTTTTCTGGGTGTAAAAATTATAATAAGCGCCACATTTACAGAGCTTCACTGATGTGAGATAAAAGTTTTCAATGTGAGGCAAGAACGTAAAAATCAAATAGCCAAAGCTATTATATATTTTTAAGTGAGCATTTACTCGCATCTAGATATCATATTCTGAAAATTGAAAAATGACACCTGGACACTGGTATCGAACCCGTGATACTTACGTTAGCATGCCAATACTCTACCACTGAGCTATCCAGAAATCGTCCCGTGCCCAGGGTCATTCTTCACTCATATTTTAAGGCAGTCTATGTTGGACGTGCGGAAAACGTCAGCTACAAATATGTGATTTATTAAGATGAGTGAAGAATAACCCTGAGCACGGGACAATTCCTGGATAGCTCAGTGGTTATAGCATTGGCGTAATAAGCTAAAGGTCCTGGGTTCGATTCCCGTGTCCAGGTGTAATTTTTCAATTTTCAGAATAAGAACATAGGAGCTTACTGTTTTATTTCTTATTATGCTCAACAAGGGAGCTATCGAAGAGTTAATCCAGGTGCTAGTGGTGAGGAGGGTAGTTTAGAAAGAAAAATCACACGCATCAGTAAAGAGAGAGTATAGGAAAACCACAGCGTTAGTAATAAAAACAATAATAATAATAATGGTGTATCTGGGCTAGATATCTGTGGCTCAGTTTGCAGAAAGATTGGCCAGTACTACTATGCTGGAGCCCAGGCGACGCCCGAATGTGCTAATCGTACATCCTTTCCGTGGTGGCTCTTTCCACGTATCGATGAGGTGAAAGGATGATAATAGTGATTATGACGGTGTGAAGCCAATGAAAATATTAACCAAACCCTGAGGACCATGGAAATTATTCCTCTTTCGGTACCAGCCAATATTTGAACCTCGACATTCCAGTTTTTTGCGAGCCTGACGCATTATATCACTTGACCACCGGTATAAGGGAGATGGATACTACCCGCGTTGGTGGTAACTTGGTAAAAGGTGTCAGTTTCACCTTTTCTGGATTTATGGTTTAATAAGGTATTGTTACCCGCCTCGGTGGCGTAGTTGGCTAACGCGCCAGTCGTGTTGAGCCAGACCTTCGAGGACGGGGAGATCGAGGTTCGAATCTCGGTCGGGTGAACTGGGGGTGGTGGTTTTTCCTAAATGGTTTTACACTCTCCCTCCACGCAAATGCGGGTTCACTTCCTCTAAATTCAACCTTCCCAATTCCTAATCCATTAGTGTAATTAGTACTTAAGCGTATAGCCCGAACGGGTAGTAAGACGCGGTGCTAAATTAATTAATTAATTAGGTATTGTTTATTAAATTGTTTCCCACTCTCTTTTCACGCATATGAGGATACATTTACTCTAAATCCTACCTTCATCCTCCCCACCAAACTAATTCTAATAAGTGAAAATCCTAAAATGTTTGTAAGATGCGTACACGGAAAAAGAAAATATCGCTGTTAAATGATTCATTTCACGGTATTGGCCACACTTACTCTACTCTCGTGGTGGTTAGACGCCTAGAGAATAGCATGTGTCTTCATGTGTCTTCATGTGTCTTCATGTGCATGGGAGACAGGGTTCCCAACATATATGTCCTCATTTCAACTGGACAGCAGGAACCTTATCCTGCAATATCTGTGATACCGTATGTCGACCGGTAGTGCGAGCTATGCCATCGAATTCAAAGTCCCTCAACCTAGGACATCACCGAATGATCCTTTCCTACACACGAGACCAATGCTTCCATTCAAGGTCACACTAGATATACAGGTATCAAGGTTCCCCCAACCCCCACTTCCACCACCACGTCAGAACGTAATTTGTAAGAAGAATGTCTATTTCTATAATTAGTATTTATATCTGAATTTACAATTGAAGCTTTAGAAAATGTAAATGTATAGTCCTGTAAAACTTGTGGAACAAGCTATGATGTTTTTCTTCTTCTTCTTTTTTTTTTACTGAGAATTGTGTTTTAGTTTTTAGTAACGTATTTAAACTAAAGAAAAATAGTTATGGAGAAAATTTTAAAGCCAAACATAATTCCTCAGGCACAAAAAATTAGAAATAAATTAAATGGTACGGAACCCCGCACGGAATTTCTTGCTCTATTGTTTAAAAATGGAGATATTTACTCAAAACTCGTAATATATGTGAAAGGAAATAATATACACTAGCAAACCCGAGCATAAATTGTACTATATATATGTAGAACATTTGACTCACGGTTTTAAATTTTATAATTTTAATTTTAATGAATTAATGTCCTCATTATTTGTATATTTGGACCAATAAAAAAGATCGATATTGGGTCCACAAGGGTCAATGCTTCGTATTAAAATTTCGACTTCCAGATAAAATTTTCGACATTTTATTAGGTGTTGCACATCTTCATATCATCGCATTGATATTAAATTCCTCATTTATAAATGTTGACCAATAAAAAATGCAAACATTGACTATTGAATCTAAAATGATAGAGAAAAATCATTGCTGTACAAACATTTCCCCTAAGAGGTTGAAAGAAAGAGAACATACACTTTTTGAGAGACTTACTGATATACTTTCTCTATGGCATTATATTATTGCGTTAAAACTTAAGTAGTATCTCTGTACAAATAAATCTCACAAAACTGTATTAATATATTTACCAATATCTCAGAAACTAGTTACTATATAAAATATATTTAAAATAAAAGTTTTATTTTTAATAGTACTACAATTTTGCAATGATAAGTTATTAAAGTATCTCAAATAGTTGCGGAGATCTGGAAATTTCCGCTTCTGTAAAGTACCCTAAAAGTCATTTTCATGGGAAAATGAACAAAGCCATTTATTTTATAATATTAATCAACGCCTGGATACGAATTTTAATCAAAATCGTTAGAGCCGATTTTGAGAAAATCTAGTTTGTCTCTTTTCACCCTTTAGTAAACTACTCTTAATTTTAGGATTAGACAGACACACAGACAGAGGGCATTGCAAAAACCACTTTTTAGGGTTCGGGGGATCATTAAAAGTCGACACCCATCAATATCTCTATTTAGATTTTTTGACGGTCGCATTACTTTACCTTATATATATATATATATATATATATATATATATTTGCGTATAGCTTGAACATTATTGGGTGTATAAAAATATGTTTCAAATAAAATATTTTTATTACAAAGAGACCTACATATTTTCAATAATAAGTAATTTCATATCTCAAAGAGTTACGGAAATGTGATAAAAAATGAGAATTTACGTATCAGACTGGAATCCTTAAATTCATTTTCACGAAAAATTGAGAGTAGTCGTTTTGTTTGTAATAGTTATGAATGTTTAGAAATGAAATTTAATCAAAATAGTTTGAGCCGATTTTGATAAAATTGATTTTTTTTCTCTTTTCACCGTTAAGGAAAAAAAGAGAATCAGAATTTAACAAAGAGCACAAATGAAATAGATTAGTCCCTGCAATTACCTACACAGTTTTAATTTTCTACTACACAGTAAATTTTTAAAAATAATATTTTGTGAAATTTTAAGCTGCCAGTTACTTTGATATATTTTATTATTATTATTTGTGGTGGTCTTTGTACCTACATTATTAAAATATTCCAATTGTCTACTACACCTAGAAGCTCTGTTTTGTTTTCATTTTAGAGATTTAACTATCCTTAACCCTACTTTGCAAATCTTTATTATAAAAATAAACAACTTTCATACCTACTTTTATAGTCATCTGGAATAGCCCATCCACATTCCGGAAAAATTTCAATTTTCTATCACAAAATATATATATATATATTTTAATTTTTTGAAAATGTCCATTCCCACTCTAATCTTAACCCCTAAAGGATCTGTCTTGAAGTGACATTGTTATCACATACATGTAAATAAGATTTTATTTGATTATTTACTTTTCTTCCCTGGTGTTTAAGCTGCCTTTTAAAGGAAGAATTAATCTATTTGTTTAACTATTTAGTATGTAAATATAAGATCAAATCAAATAACGATACTGAACATTACATGTGTGTAAGTTTTATTATCTATAATAATAAAAGGAAGTGTTTGTCTGTGTGTGTGTTTGTTTGAATGCGATGCCCAGCCAAATCTACGCCACGCAGAGATCTGAAAATGTGAACATAGGTGGATGGAATGGGGTCCAAATGCACTTCAAAGCCGGATTTTTAAATTTTTAATTAGCTTTTTAACTATGCTATTTTTAACAAATTTTTTGTGTGTCACGGGCAAAGGCGTATGGGATTGGCAGTGTTAAATAAACACGATTTACCTACTAATATAAATACAAAATAACCAACATAAAATATAGTTTCTCTTTGGATTTTAAATTGAAATGTATTCTCTAATAATTACTCTTTGGATTACATTTGATTTGGTGATAAAGTATGACAGAAATAAATGAATTCTACATTCGATAGGAAAATACAATATTAATTACATGGTTTAAGACAAATTATTTGAATAACATTAATTTTATTGAATTTTAATAGAAAATATAATGTAGTTTATGTGATAGTCGGATCCATCCATATGAGATTTCAGCGCAATCGAAACATTGGTTTTTAAATAAAAAATAATCTAAATTAAGGTGTAGAGTAAATAATTGTTTGGTCATAATACGGGAGTGCTGTATACTGCCATACAGTTGGTGGCGGCTGGCCGGATGCGTGCTGTGACGTCACAAAACGAGCCTTAAGGCCGTAAATTTACACCCAATTTCATTGCTGAGGGAACTAACTGTAAGTCTTATGGAGAAAAACTTTATCTTAGCTCTCTCTTTATCGGTTAACTGTTGCCAAATCTCCTCGCTCTCAGTTATGTCAGAAGGTGGTGTGCTGGGGTAAGGAAGGAGCTACTGGCAACCTCGACTAACCAACGTTGCGAAACTTGTTTTATATTTGAGGGGAAAGTAATCACACAAAAACGAGAGAATGACAACGCTGTTTCCCAATAGTAAACATGCAGCTCTCTAAGCAACGATATCCAGTGTAGTGTGGCCTTATTCCAGTCCATGAGTATTGCTTCCCGTCTGGGCTATGCACATTTTAATTAAGCTAATGAGGTAGGGATAAGTTAGGTAGAATCTAGAGGAAATGTACCCGAATTCACCTGGAGAGTGGAAAAAATATTTAGGAAAACTCACTCTCAATAGACATCACCGGAGTTTGAACCTCGACCTCCTCATTACCAGCAAACCAGATTTAAACAAGCTTTACATTTAGTACACGTGGCCACCACAGAGTGTTTTGTTAGTACTCGCGTCTTACTACCCCTCCGCATATTTACAGTAATGGTCTAGGTATGAAGAAGGTAATAAATAATTTAGTCAGTAAAAGCAGAAATCGAACCTGGTGTCCTGAAGTGTGATATATCACTCAAGCCAAATGGATACAAATTTTATAGGCCTATACAATTATAGGGAGGCTGCTTTGTGAACTTAAACTTGAAATAATTGTCCTTAAAGAAGTAATACTACTGTCAGGAATAATTATACAGTGACCCGATTCAGTGGCCACGTGGTCTAACGCGCTAATATCGTGTTGGACTAGACTGCCGAAGACGGGGAGATTGGTGTTCAATCCCGGTCAGGTTCACTGAGAGTGGTTTCTCTAAATGGTTTTCTACCCTCCCTCCACGCAAATGTGGGTACAATTCCTCTCAATTGAAACCTTCCTAATCACTAGCCCATTAGTGTAATTAGTACATAGGCGTATAGCCCGAACGGGTGAAGACGCGGTGCTAAATAAAAAATATATATTATGTGTAGACTTATTCCCTGCTGTCCATTTTCTTTTTGTTTTAATTTTTAGCTTGACGCGGCTGTGTTTTCCCCAGCCAGGCATTGTAAATGTTATCAGCAGAAGCAGTGAAATGATTATTGCAGGCAACTACCGTAAAACATATTTGTGAACATAGTATTACGATACTGCGTCAAACTAGCTTCGGTGGCCACATGATCTAGGGCGCTACTCTCGCAATACACTAGACTACTGATGACGGGGAGATCGTATTTCGATCCCGGTTGGGTGTATTGCAAATGGTTTTCCCTAAGTTGTTATTACGCGCTCTCTCCACGCAAATGAGGGTACACATTCTTTAAATTCGTCCCTAGCCCATTAGCGTAATTAGTAGCCTACATAAGCGTCCAACCCGAATGGGTGCGTGGTGCTAAAAATACTGCGTGGATAATTGTAGTTTTTTCGACACATGTTGCGTATAAACTTTATGTCAAAGCAGAATTATTTAGATTTAGGGTGACCTGGTGGTCTAGGGGTAAGGTGTCAGACTTCTGTGCTGAAGGTCCGGGGTTCAATCCTCGGTCCCGGCACAGATTTATCTGATTGCCAAACTCTTCCTTCACCTCTGACAAGATGTGTATTAATCACAACTTGTGAATGTGAGGAATGCCAGGCCTCTACCGTGGTTCGGATTCCACGTTAAACTGTAGGTCCTCCATTTCATCTCACAATCACCCTACCATTACACATTAGCGTAAGTGCGTATAACCCGAATGGGTAGTAAGATGCGGTGCTAATAATAATAATAATTTAGATTTACTTTCAACACCAAGCTTATTTTTTTAAACATTTATTTAGCACCGCATCTTACCACCCGTTCGGGTTATATACGCTTAAGTACTATTTACGCTAATGAGCCAGGAATTGGGAAGGTTGAATATAGAGGAAGTGAACCCGTATTTGCGTGGAGGGAGAGTGTAAAACCGCTTAGGAAAAACCACTCCCAGTTCACCCGACCGAGATTCGAACCTCGATCTCCCCGTCCTCGGCAGTCGAGCTCAACACGACTAGCGCGTTAGCCAACTACGCCACCGAGGCGGGTTCCAAGCTTATTAACACCCTAATTTAAATGCTAGGTAAGGAAGTAGAGGGGGGTTTTAGAGGAAATTCACTCGCATTCGTGTGTAGGAAGTTCACTATTTTACCGCCGCAAAAGTAATAAAAACTACTTGAATGTATTCATATGTCAAGATACGTGATTTACCGTTGTAATGCTTGAAAGACAGTATTAATACTGATAAAATATTACTAACGTGTGTTTTGTGTAGCAGGTTTAAATACCCGTCCGAACTATCCGCGTAGCTACGCTAATGAGGTAAGGATTATGAAAGTATCAATTAGAGGAAATGTACTTGTATTTGCTTGGAGGAGGGCTGGGGAACTATTTAGAAAAAAACATCGAAATATATACAGCCGGCTTTCCTATAATAAACAAACAAGACTGAGCAAGATTGAGGTCTTTTAAATCCAAACGCCCATCGTTAAGAGTATGAGTCTGTTCGAAGATTCGAAATTTCAAATACATATATAAGTGAAGATTGTTCCAATAGCTGCAAATTACAGTTCTAGAATGTATTCAAAACTTTTTATTTGGGAAATTCCTTTAGAATGAGGCCTTAATTGACGTCATAGTCAAAGGGGTTACTCGTCAAAGTCTATCATCTTTCAGAGATTTTTATCGTAAATTGTCTAATTCCAAGCAAAACGTTTATTTCTCGCCTTCAACACACAATAATAACTTTAAAACGAACCCCCACTCCTAGATCTCTTTCTATTTTTTTTTACATCATACCACTTAGGTACGAATTAAGTAATTATTTTCAACTAAAGATAAATTTACATACCATGGTTGCCATGGTTATGGAACCAATGATTGTACAAATTGTGGCTGCATACACGGCAGAAAAGCTGAACATTTACTAGTAAAATTGGGTTTACGTTGGAAGTTAATATTTTTGCTGACTTACCTGATCCATCACCTTTAAATTTATTACTATTATTATTATTATTATTATTATTAGCACCACGTCTTACTACCCGTTCGAGTTATACGCACTTACGCTAATGTGCAATGGTAGGATGATTGTGAGATGAAATTGAGGACCTACAGTTTAACGTGGGATCCGAACCACGGTGGAGGCCTGGCATTCCTCACATTCACAAGTTGTGATTAATACACATCTTATCAGAGGTGAAGGAAGGGTTTGGCAATCAGATAAGTATGCGCCGGGACCTAGGATTGAACCGCGGAACCCTCAGCACAGACCCCTTGACAGCCAGATCACCAACTAACACTTTTAAAATGATTGGTCGTTTGTAAAATTCGGTTAATCTGGTTTCTCGTAATTTAACTATCGGAAATAGGTCTATCAAGTTATATAGATAATAGATTCGTACTCGATGGAATGTAATTCGAAATTCGAATCTATAAACAAATTTTTTCAATAATTCGAGCTTAGAAACGAAAATCAATTCGCTATAAAAAAATATAACTAACACTTTAAGCATAGACCTAGCATTTTCAATAAGCTATACGACAGTATTTAAATTTTATTTGATTAAATCAACTCACATATTATTTAACTTGACCATAGTACACTCGTGAATTGTACAATATTTACCATCTAGAGTCCATCTACCGTAGAAGTGATGGTAGCTGACAGTAAGAAGAAGATTTTTATTACAAATATTGTTTGAAGGTCCCTAATGGTAGCCCATATGGAAATAATTATTATTTTCTTACTAATACTATAATGTACATCAAAAGTGTTAATAAACGCTTATAATAATACTTCCCTGAGTAGTACTGTATAGTTGGATTTTCGTAATTTATTGGAAGAACAGTAAATATCAATAAAACGATTTTGTTTTCGGTTTCACGGTTGTGGCAACAATGTATATTATAGTACATGAAATACAAAATTAAAAAGGATTATATTCACTCATGTATATTGTTATAACTGACCAATTAAATAAATGAATGTTTTTTTAAACTTAAGACTCTTACAAATATTAGTTTTGAAATATAAAGTTTATATGATGTAAAACACATGCGCATTAATACAACCGAAGACGGTTTTTAATGACAACTGCCCCTGTTTTGGCTTGTTCACCACCTTAATTTGGGAAGAGAACGCAGCCTATCAGAAGCTCTCATTCGTAAAAATTTTTTAGTGAACCACAGAGGCCGCTTCCATAAAAAAAAGAGATATTCAAACGGTTATTCCCCTACGTTCATGTTTTAATAATCTAAAAATGGTTAAAAGATTAACAATTTAAAAAAAATTGTTAGTTGTGAAAGTTTTTTGGTCCAAAGTGACAGAAACTTAACATACTAATTATGGTCTCGCAGGTTATATGGCTTGGCGAATGGATACATGAGAAGAGAGCTGATAACTTTTGCTAGCTGTTAATTACCATCACTCCAACTGTAGATGGCCTCTTATTAATTGTTTAGGTGCAGTTTTTATGCCTATAATTTTGTTATTGGACGACTAGATTAAGAAATAAATAAATGCTATCCAACCTAATATTCGATTCGGAATCGGTTTGAGTTAGTATGAGAATATTCAAATTCCATTCTAAATTGAAAATCTTAAATTCGCACGCGCTAATAATGGTCTGCGGAGATTACTTTTTAAATACGAGGCTTACTTTTCTAATACTAGCTCTAAGCAAAGCTTTAAATATGTGAAGGAACGTCTAAGTCATAATAGTCGCTAAAGTTTTGGTGGTTGCCACATTAATACAGCAAGGTAGAGAGAAAGGTTTAAGGTGGGGTGGAAGGTGGAAGGTGGAAGGGTACGAGAGAAAAGGTCAATGTTTTGCAGATTTATAACAAGAATTTTTGGCACAAATAAAAATATTGGTCCAGTAGAAACATAAAGTTAATTTTCTTCATATGATGGTATCGAAAGTTCATGAATATCTGTCGAGGGTGTCCTGTAATTTTATGACAACTTTTTCTCTTCATTTAAAAAGTGTATCATCTAATGCCGCTATATGCATGACATATATTCGAGAACTGTTGATATCACCATGTGAAGAAAATTAAACTATATATTTGTAATGAAGGAATATAATATTTAATTGGGCCAAACAAATGTTTTAATATAAGAACTGAAAAGACACTGGCCTTTCTCGCGTCACCATTCATCCCACCTTAAATAAAAAAACAAATAACTTGTATTCTTATGCCAATATGTCCTAGTTTATTTATGTCTACGTTATATGTAATTTAATCACTCTTTGGTGTTTTTTCATTTATTCAGGGTATGCCTATTTAACGTGCATTTTCTGAACCGACTGATTATATCAACACACGACTTATGATCTAACATAACTATAGAACAGACACAACACCCAGGCCTCGCCCGTTAATTTATCACTATGAAAGGGTAGACTCACATTTAACCAATGATACATTTTTCGGCCATGCCAGGAATCAAACTCGAGACCATTAGTTCAATAGACAGACAAGCTACTGACTGAGCTAAGGTGTCGGACTACTAGTTGGTGTTAAAATACTGTTTGGTAGTTGTTCTAAACATAGTAATATGTTGAAATATCTCATATTAAGTTAGATATTCCAAATCTTTTCATTACTCAAAGAAGTTTTCGTCTTCCTTTGAAATGTTTCCAAAATGCGATGGTTATTTTGGGTGTTCAAGGAGATTTGGGCTTGGACTGCAACATTTCAAAGCTTCGCACACCCTTAGAGGTTTATACAGGAAATGTTATCAATTTTGACGAAAATAAATTTGTATTTTCTAAAACTCTCTTCCTACCGTATTCTTACTGTGCTTGCAACAGAGTGTACAAGCAGCTTGTAATTTGTTGAAGTGTGTACGCCATTATATACAGGGGTGACTTGGAAGGGGTGTGGGGTCTCGTGACCTCACACATATAGTGAGAGGGGAGGGAGTGGACTGTAACAATCAGATCGTGGGAGAGACAAGCTGTTGAACCCCTGCGCAGTGAAAAGGAGGGCGAGGGTGAAATTTTATTTGGAGCGTTACATTGAGATATAAGGCCAGGGTGCTGCTGTTCGTGACGTCATCAGAAGCTTAAGAGCATGTCTCACCCCATCGGAAGCACCCAACTACCCGGTTTGGTGGTCGAATGGTCTAAGCTCTAAGGGGGCGGCTAGACTGAGCGAGCGCGCTTGAAAGATAGAACTGGTTCTATTTTTCAAACGCGCGCGCTCGACCCGGTATAGTCTAGTTTACAGGCGCTAGACAATATTATTGTATGTTGGTTCATTGAGTGCTAGGAAAACTTCTCATTTTGACCTTTTTATTATTATCGATAGGTTTAGCACACTTGCTTCTAACGGTCTAATTTAATTGGTAAGATAATAAACCATACCTATATATATATATATATATATGTAAAACTGATATGTTAAAATACTTTACAAATAAAAATCACCATTAGCGTGGAGAGAGGATGAAAAAACCACAACAATCAATCACTTGTCAAAAACCACCCTCAGTTCACTGAGCCAAGATTCGTAGCCTCCTCGTCAACAACTATCAAGAGCTATCTGCTAATTACGCGCTCGCTCGCACGCTTGTCAGTCTAGGCGAACCCTAAGGCGTCACTCTCGCGATATACTAGACTACCGATGACGGGGTGATCTGAGTTCGAATCCCCGTCGGTGATTTATGTCCATCTCGTCCACTCCAATCTCCCAATTAGTCCCATCTTGTGCACTCAAATATTTGTAAGGCATTATTAAATAAACATTCTTCTTATTTGTGCCATCTCGTGCTCTGAATAAGAAATAAAGAATCGCTCGCGACTTTTCTGATCCCTCCCTCCTCTAGAATGAAGTGTCCACGTCACTATTAGGCCTACTTACGTCATTCAGTACACAGCAGTTATATTTTAATACTAAAACCGCCACACATAATTATATGTTTTTTTTAAACAAGTAAAGAAATGAAGTTAATTGGACATTGGTGTGGATTTTGAGGGTTTATTTATTATTTAATGTTCCAAAATGTGACCTGATGTTTAATAATGGAACTTTCTTTTCATGTAGCTTTGTGTTTGGAATGCGCGGTGGCTTGTGTACTGAGTGACGTCACACACTCAGCCGATCAGATGTTTTTCTCCATCAGGCGCTACCTTCTATTCACTTTACATTAGTGTTTACTGTGTAAGATAAGTTTCTGCAAGAGATTTGTGATGAAGTGGTTTATTTTAAATAGCTATCATTGAGAGTTAAGTATGAACTTAAGTTCTAACCTAAGGTAAGTATATTAGGATATTCTTGTTTTATAGGTGTAGCTTATTTATTTTTAGTATCATAACTTTTGAACCAATGAATTCAAATCAACTTAGCTTATTAACTTATTCACCTGCCCTAAGCTATTTCAGTACTGGAGTGCTCGAATCAGTGAAGGTTTGTATACAGCTCTTATTTCAGTACTAGGTTCCAAATAACTGATTTCAGCACCCAAATTCTAAGAGTTTGTATCAAGGAAGGTTTAGTTGGGATATTCTGGTTGCATGACCCACACTTAGGCTAAGTCTATTCTCGTTTATATACATCATAATTCATATTATTGGTAATCAAATTGAAACACGTTTATGAAGAAATTGACAAAAAACTTCTTTGACAAGCTAACATCGTAGGTCAAAGCCTTAATCTACACAACACTTCCCCCCAAAATGTGATTTTTTAAAACTCAATTTTTCTTTACTTACATTCTTTCCATTATTGAAACGTTGAGAGGAAATCAACACGTAAAGAAACGCGCCACTATTAATAGATATACACACACTGAATGGTAAAATCCCAACAGTACAAAGCAATAAAACTAATTTCTTAGCCAAGGAAACATTAATAAACATCTTTATTTGATGCCTTACCCCTTCTTTTTGTTTTTAATTTGTGAAGATTTTTCTCTCTTCTCTCATTCGAAGTTATGAAGAAAACTAAATTTTTTGGAAACAGTCTGTTGCAAACTCACAATACTTTATTTAGAACATAAACCATTTTCAAAAGAAAAAGAAACAAACAAGAATTCAACTAAACGCTGGAGTTGTGTTAGTAGGCCTTGCTCAGGTTTCATTGCCACTGATGGTAAACACTGTATTGTCAATGAAAGAGATAATTTATTTAGGCTTGAAATAAAAAAATGTTTTTTAACTGTAAAAAAACATGCTAAAACCAATTCCATAAATATATAAACAGGAAATTGGCGGAACATTGAATGCATAATCGGATTTTGTGACAAATTCCACAATTAACATCAATATAGTCTTTTTTGTATAGATAGATACTCAATGCCCTTTGTGTAACATTTTTTCCATACAACAGAAGAAAAATAATATCACCAAGAAATGTATCGAATGATTTTATCTTCATTGATGATTGCTTAGAAATCGTGTAGTGGCATTTTCAAATAAATTGGGACAGGAATGCTTAGCCAAAAATGATGAATTTTTTCTGAGACAGAACTTTTAATAGCTGTCCTCGTCAATTCAGTCAGATTTATATCATCCATGTGAATGTCGAGAGTAACGAAACGAAAGTTCTAATACTGTTATCAGTAGTGTGGGGGCAGCCCTGTTCGGTTTCTGGCAGTGAGACAACAACTGTAAATATGACGTATGAGGGGATGGCGTAACTAAAATATCGGTATGCCAGTGACGTCACCAGAGAATTACATTAATTAATTGAATAAAATCAGTTTTGAACTAATTATAATATTCTGTTACGTCAAAATAGTATGTGACGAAAGACAATGACATAAAAAGAGTATGAGGAAAGGGTGTGGCTAATTAAATAAAATCATAAAATTATAATATTCTGTGACATCAAATAAGTCTCAACTGACTATGTATGTATTTGCTAGCCTTCAATCAAAAAGTAGGCTGGAAGCAGTAGCGCAGGAACTAGGGGGTACGGGGGTAAATTTTACCCCCCCTAAAAATTGAGGGAGGTAAAAAGTATCATTTTTACCCCCCTCAAAAGAATAAAGTAAAACGTTTAGATAATGTAAACATCTTATTGAGGCAAGATACAATGTTCACACTATGTTAACATAATAAAAATAAAATGTGCTTGGAGCATACACTGCAGAGATTTTGAAAACTCTGATAGTGATACCAGCTACGTCAGCTTGCAGAAAGAAGTTTTTCAATGCTTGGATGCATTAAAAACTATCTTCGCTCCACAATGAGGCAATGTAGACTAAATCACCTGAGAGGCTCAGAAAAATTGAAATTGCAAAACTGGTTAGTGGTTTTATAGCTAATAACAAATATAGGGCAAATCGACTTTAATTTTCAGTGTTTCATAA
>CABFWO010005208.1:0-51311 GCA_902155825.1 Timema genevievae
CCATATCATCCTGTGCGACTTGATTAACCTTATATGTTTAGGATGTATAAAAGCCATGAAGTTCTTCATTATGTAACTTACTCCACTCTCCCGTTCGGTCACCCCTCTTAGGTCCGAATATATTTTTCAGTCAGCAAAATTTCTCGACAGGAAAATATATAATTTAATTTTTCAGAAGATCCGGTTGAGTAATTTTATGAAGATGAATAGGTTTGTATCCAGATCTGAGTGGGAGCCTGGGTAGTTCAGTTGGTAGAGCGGTTAGGGTTTCTAACTAAAGGTTCTTACTTGCTGTGATTATATGGAAGTCTACAGTAGGAATAGCTCTGGTAGGTTCAGCTCAGCCGCCATGTTGGAGGTAATAATACATGTGTCCGTGGGGTTTGGCGACTGTGCCAACCTGACAGCAAGAAAGTCACTGTCAAAGCAGGGAGGAAGCGGGCGGTTGGTGAACTTGGAGAGGTGGCGCTCACATATCAACAAACAACTCGTCACTTATTGTAGTTATCTTGGTTGACGTCTGGTGTACGTTCTCAAGGCTGTCAGATTGTATACTCCTCTAGTGAGGACCGTACTGAGTCTCAACATGGACCTGAAAGGACCGAGCATCAGGTCTCTAGCGAGCAATGAAGCTCCTATTGAGTCTCACTCTCAAAATGGGAGAATTACACTGGAGGTGTTTTATAACTTCAAGATTAGATTAGCTAACAAGGTCACATAAGTATATAGCAACATGTCAATATATATATATGTATATAAAGATTGCGCTTTACCACAAAAAATTAATGTTTCAGTGGTGGATTAAGAAATATTGTAAGGGCAGACAAAGCTGAGCAAATATTATTTCCAATCAGTGAAACTTAGTGTCAATGGCAATTGTCCACCCTGGCAACATTCCATAGACCGCCACTGATGAACTAAGAGCGTGTCTTACCTACAGATCCAGGAGTGTCGACGTCTCACCCCACCCCCCAAGGGGGGCGCCAGCAGAGAGGGGAGTAGTCCCCCGGGCCTGTGAACATCTAACAGTGGTAGTCCTGCTGGCAGGAGACGAACGCACTCTGGCGGGGGCGAGATAGGCAACCTCAACTCCGGGACTTGCAGGTTCATTCCTCTTCTCCCTCTCGGGGACAATCGGCGGAGCTCGGCTCTTCCCGCCAGTCCGGACCTCGAGTTCCGCTCCGCCCTGCAGTCCGTTCCAGTTTATCACTTCAATCTAGTCCAGTCCTTCATCTCCGTAAACTCTTGTTCCTTTCGAGATCGTTCCTTACACTGTTCATAGAGTCGATCTCGAGATATCGGTCTTTCTTCTCGTTCGAGACGCTAAGTCCGTGAGGCCGCGGTTGGTCGGTTGCTTGGCGAGACGGCAACAGCGCACAGAACAGCGTTGCCACTACATGAGGCCACGAGCATCACCTGCAGTGTCCGCGGTTGGTTGGTTGCTTGGCGAGACGGCAACAGCGCACAGAACAGCGTTGCCACTACATGAGGCCACGAGCATCACCTGTAGCTACCCCCCGCAAATCCCCACTACTAAGCTGCGTCACACATTCATATCACGGGCACTTAATGTCGGGAGAACCGTGTTCGTCTTAGTGGCGGATCGCGAGAGGTTCGCCAGGCCTTATAAAAGGTTCCCTATATACTCTTTAGAGAATAAACATTTAGTTCGAGGTCAATGTTTTTTGAACAGGTATCATGGTTAGGTTGCAGTTGGTAACATTTGATTACAGTGCATAAAACACACCTGAAACAGAACCAGAGATACCGTTGGGACGAGTTCAAGGCTACAACATTACCTATATTATATCATTTTAGTTGGGATAAATTCTTCAGTTAAAATGTTTATGTTTGATTTGTTTGTATCGTTCGACCAATAAAAATGTGTGTGGCTTTGGACAAGTACAAGCCTTGATCAGACAAGCCCAGAGTCGCGGACAAATTGGAACCCGATAAGAACCTGAGTACCACGGGTAGTGTGGAACCCACTAGGATCCTGAGGACCATGTTTAGTGTGGAATCCACTAGGAACCTGAGGACCATGTTTAGTATGGAATCCACTAGGAACCTGAGGACCATGTTTAGTGTGGAATCCACTAGGAAACCTGAGGACCATGTTTAGTGTGGAATCCACTAGGAACCTGAGGACCATGTTTAGTATGGAATCCAGAGTTCTATTACAAGACAAAGAAAGGAAAGTCCTGCCCCTGTAGTTAGTCCACTTGGCGACACACTTGACTGTGACCATGTATGTGTGATATGTGACAGTCCACACACTACACGTACATGACCAAGAGGCAGGGGTAGGGGGGAGGAAATGCCTGCAGTTTCTGAACAGACTGACTATACCAATAGACACAACACACTGTCCTCCGAGCAGCAACCACCGGGAGTTGAACCTGCTGTGTATTGACCAAGAGAACTACGGACGAGTGAACTGGGCTGAAAAATATTGATGCGCTCAATTAAGTGAATAATACATTCCTGTCCGCGAGAAACCAACCCTGAACCGTAGGTCTTTTGTCGTGTCGATGTTGGCCACTCTTCCTGCACTTGTTGGATCTAAATATGGCTGTATCCTAGCTCTTTCCCATTCCTTAAAATCCTTCTCCTAGTCCTGAGTGGTGTATGATCGGTCGGCGGTAAGACGTGGATTGCAAGAAAACAGGATCGTTAGACGAGAAACGGAAACGGAAGTTTGATAACAATAATAACGTCAGTGAGAGAGTAATATTCCACGGCCCTCCACACACGCTCGTTACCGTGACTGAGTGGTTAGGGAGGCCAATCTCTCAATGCGTTACTGCAATGATATAATAAAATAATAATATTTAGCACCGCGTCTTACTACCCGTTCGGGTTATACGCTTAAGTACTAATTACACTAATGGATTAGGAATTGGGAGGGTTGAATTTAGAGGAAGTGAACCCGCATTTGCGTGGAGGGAGAGTGGAAAACCATTTAGGAAAAACCACCTCCAGTTCACCCGACCGAGATTCGAGCCTCGATCTCCCCGTCCTCGGCGGTCGAGCTCAACACGACTAGCGCGTTAGCCAACTACGCCACCGAGGCGGTTTGCAATGATATAGATAGCTCGGTTAACTGATGTTGCTTTAGGTAAAGTTATTTGGTTAGTCGTATTTTTATACAGCCAACGGTAAGAAAATATACATTTCATTTAACTGTATGGTTTGACATAAGCACATGTAACTTATTAATTACGCTAGTGAGCTTGGGATGAGGATGGTTGAATTTAGATTAAGTGTATTAACATTTGCGTGGAGGAAGAGTGGAAAACAATTTTGGAAAAAACTCAGTACCTCTGACCGAGATTGGAACCCCGATCTCCCCGTCATTGGCAGTCTATGCTGACACGATAATGACGCGTTAGACCATGCGGCCACCGAGGCAGGTTACTCTACTAATGTAAGGGGGTGTAGGGGTAGTTTTCCCTCGTTCTTCTTAGAGCTAGCAAACTAAACATTATATTACTTGCCATTTAATAGTTTATTTAATCGGGTTTTAAATGATCATCTGGGAAATCAAATGTTTTCCAACGCTTTGCGGTTTCCTTGCGGCGGGTAAAACTTCATTCACAAGTTCACCGGAAATATAGAGCAGCAATTCACACACACACACACACACACACACATACACAGTGATGTATATTGCATTGCATTGCAGCACAAACTAGAAACACCTGATTACCAACACATTGGATAAAGATATCTTTAAGATTAATGCCACAATGGATGTATTCGAATGATTGTGTCGTGTAGTGAAACAAATTGAGACGAAACAAGAACAAATCATACCACAACAGTAGATGTAGCTGTATGCTAATATTTGGTTATGTGCACTGATTAATTCGTTGGTTTGGAAAATTTGATTGGGTCTCCCAAAATGATGTTGTTGCGCACAAAAAGAAAAGCTTATTTTGTTTCCAAGGCACGACCGACTGATACTGGGATCTTGTGATTCGTTTAGAGCGAATCACGTGATTTCGTTTCTGTTCTGATGTTGTTTTCCGGGGAACGTGTCAATCCATAGAAAATCAATGAAAGTCAAGACGCAGCCCAGTAGAGAACAGCACAGAATAGCACAGAATGGTCTAGAGCAGCACAGAACTGCACAGAGCAGCACAGCACAGAGCAGAGCATAACAACACATAAGCACAAAACAGCATAGAACAGAGTAGCACAGAATAGCACAGAATGGCCCAGAGTAGCACAGAACTGCACAGAGCAGCAAATAACAGCAGAGAACGGCCCAAAGCAGCACAGAACTGCACAGAGCTGCACATAACATAGCAGAACATAACACTTAAGCACCAAGCAGCACAGGGAAGCAGAGAACGGCCCAGAACAGCACAGAACAGCTCAGAGCAGCACAGAACAACACAGAGCTACACATAACAGAGCAGAACATAACAACATATAAGCACAGAGCAGCAAAGAACAGCAGAGAACGGCCCAGAACAGCACAGAACTGCACAGAGCAGTAAAGAACAGCAGAGAACGGCCCAGAGCAGCACAGAACAACACAGAGCTGCACATAAGAACATAGAAGCTCAGGGCAGCAAAGAACAGAACAGATACTCGTGTTGAAAGAGAAACGGACGCAGGCAGGACAGTTGTACTTGTATGAATGATGGACTGCTCGCAATACAAGAGATAAATAGCCTTCTAGTGATGAAATGACCTTAAGAGGGCCACCTAGGTAAATGAGATAGTGCCAGTTAGATGTTGCACTTAGGTTAAATATGGTTAAAACCTTTAACAGTACACGAGCTTAGTGTTTACTGGATTGAATACAAAACAATTGTCTATGACCTTAAACATTTCTGGACTTGTAAACCTAGAGTAAAAGTTGAAATTTTCCACACTGAAAAGTCTAAAGCTTCATATATTGATGTTTATCATTGAAAGATAAATTCCCGGGAAAAGAAAAGTAACTGTTATAGAAGCGTAGAATGGATATTGGGTAATAGAGTGATGTCATTTAATAAGAAGGTCACAACACAATGTATTGCCAGTTGTATCTTCCTCCTCCCATGTTTGTTCTCCTACTGGTGGATAACTCCACCCAGTAAAGTTATACGCCCACATGGTTTCTGGCGCTAGCGCTTTCCCATTTAAATTTGTAGACACAATATCTTCCAACTATTTCTTTATTTCAGACAGAATAGTCAAAAGTTCAAGCACCATTTCAACCAAAGGGAAAAATTCTCTGAAGGGTCTACTGACCAAATGACCCAGTGAACACGTGGCAGGGAGAGGTCAGAGGTCAGCTGTGATTCAAACACAACTCAAACTGCGCATGGCTAGTGATGGCAATTTTCCTTAATATATCAATATATTTATCACAAGGTATACATCGAAATCTATGATATATCGATCAAATTATATTGGTTGTTTCTAAATTGTATTGGATGGAGAACTATGAGGGCGGTATTAGGATTAAGATGGCGCTGCTCGTAATATTATCCTTCGCCACGTTTCACTTTCTAAAGTTATATATATATATATATATATATATATATAATTAGCAGACAAGTTCAGTAAAAATAGGAAACAATCGACTTAGTTGGAAAAAATAAAGACCTACAGTTTGGTTCGATTTATGAAATACATCGATAAATATATCAATGTTCATCAATATATATAGTTATCATTCATACGCCTAGCCTTAAGAGTCTAGCGCGCACGAACCTCCAGCACGTCTTGTGTGCAGGTGACGCCAAGCGGCCATGATACTCGACCGAGGAAAGCTACGACGGAAATATCTCTAGAACCTTCCCTCTGACAAAACAAGGGGCGGCATATTTTGCATCCCTCAAAGTCTTTCCAGTGGTTTAAAAATAGCGAACCGACCAGTCCCCTTCCCGAGGTGAAGACGGGGGACGGGGACCAAGTTGAGTTTATTTTCAAACGAAGGTGACGACTTTGATAGATTTGATCCAAAATAGCGACGGTCCAGAACATTCTGCTATGGGCCAAACTGTGATAGAGACTGTTACGTGCCATTTTCAAGTGATTCATTCGAGAAATTGGTCCTTGTTGCATCCAAGATGTCAACCCTGGAGGCCATGTTCATCCCACAGTCTAGTATCAATGAATGTCATTATCCCACAGTCTAGTAGCAATTAATGTCATTATATCTCAGTCTAGTAGCAATGAATGCCATTATATCTCAGTCTAGTAGCAATGAATGTCATATCTCAGTCTAGTAGCAATGAATGTCATTATATCTCAGTCTAGTAGCAATGAATGTCATTATATCTCAGTCTAGTATCAATGAATGTCATATCTCAGTCTAGTAGCAATGAATGTAATTATACCTCAGTCTAGTAGCAATGAATGTCATATCTCAGTCTAGTATCAATGAATGTCACTATCCCACAGTCTAGTAGCAATGAATGTCATTATCTCTCAGTCTAGTAGCAATGAATGCCATTATATCTCAGTCTAGTATCAATGAATGTCATTATATCTCAGTCTAGTAGCAATGACACACCTATCACACCTTTGTATGCCAGAGAGCTAAACCTTATATCAATAATCCTCTATACTAGTGTGATCCTTCAAATTAAATCAAACGTTGTTTTCGCATGCACTTATAAAAATGTGTAGTATTGGCTGCTGAATATAACTCCTAGAGGGTAATTGAACAAGAGCACAACGTCTTAACGATCCGGGTCGTAGCCGAGGCTCGTCCTCTCCATTGTTACGTATCTGTACCGTGAGATTCTGAGACAAAGGACAGGTTGAAACTTTTTCCACGGTTATTTATTGTTGGTTTTGTGTGTGAGTGTACAACATATCACAACAAAGAGCTACATTGAAACAAGTTACTTCCTACAGCTAAGTAGATATCGCTTCTGTCTAGTGAGGTGAGAGTCCGGGACTCGATTTCTGGCAGGAACAAAATATAGATTGGTTATAATAATGACTAGGGGTTGCGTATGTTCTAGAGTCAAGTTGGTTTGTAAGTCATGTGCAGACATATCCATTAGTTTATACCTAGGCAGTGCAAGCTAAATATCCCTATAAGAAGATAGCAAATGCATCAGCCTGGTATTATTATAATTACGACTATCACCCATGCGAACAGGTTTGTGAACGATGGCTATTAATCAATAGTCTTACGAAACAAACTGCGATATGACCTTGATTGTTGTTAACTAGGTACTTGTTTACAGTACAGTTCGGGAATACTCCGTGCCAGACTTGTGTTCCTCTACTTTTATATCACTTTGTTACTGGTTGTGTTCCTCTACTTTATATCACTTTATACTTGCTGTGTTCCTCTACTTTTACATCACTTTGTTACTAGCTGTGTTCCTCTACTTTTATATAACTTTGTTACTTGCTGTGTTCCTCTAATTTATATCACTTTGTTACTTGCTGTGTTCCTCTACTTTATATCACTTTATTACTGGCTGTGTTCCTCTACTTTACATCACTTTGTTACTTGCTGTGTTCCTCTACTTTATATCACTTTATTACTTGCTGTATTCCTCTGCTTTTACATCACTTTGTTACTTGCTGTGTTCCTCTAATTTTACATCACTTTATTACTTGCTGTGTTACTCTACTTTATATCACTTTGTTACTGGCTGTGTTCCTCTACTTTATATCACTTTATTACTTGCTGTGTTCCTACAAACTCTTATAACCTATCTAAACCAAATAGAGCCTCTATGAATAGTTATTTACGTCAACTGTTACAGCACAGAGAACCGCCAGTTTTATTACATAGACTAAAAAAAATCAAACCGTCAGCTCACAATCAAGCCATACCAACAAAGCAGCCGCTGTTGGCAAATACAGTGTCAACTTCTTCGGATAGAGGGTGTCATGTGGTCAGCACAACAAACCATTTATCTCAGTTTCCTAGACAGGACCCGCCACTTATCAAGCAAGTGGCTCCTCATTTGTCCTCACGAGGCTGAGTTGACCTCGTTACAGACCCATTGGAATCACCGAGGATCGAACCAGGGACCTCTGGATCTGTAGCCAGGAATTCTGACCACTAGACAAGAGAGAGTATTGAACCTGGGACTCTGACCACTAGACAAGAGAGAGTATTGAACCAGGGACCTTTGAATCTGTAGACTAAATTAGTGACAGTAGATTTATTTTTTATAAAGCCATGTTGATTATATGAAAGTTTATTTTTAAGGTGGTGGAAAGTATGCTCAAGTATGATTTTCTCGAATACTTTGTAGAAAGTGTTTAAGAGAGAAATTGGTTTATAATTATAAAAAATATGACTTAAAACGTAGAGTGTTTTATTTTATTAATCTACTATCTAATAAAATATTAATCAAAATTCATAATATAACACGACATAACCGATATTTTTCAATCTTTCTTTTTGTATATACTGTATATATATATATATATATATATATATAAACATATATATGGCCGAAGAAGAGCCCTCGTTAAGACAGATGTTTTTAATAGAAATAAAACCAGATCTACTATCAAATGCAATAACTGACTTATAAAACAGGAAGGAAAGTATTCGTGTCAAGCGTCTGGCTGATTCTTCTTGGTGAACAACTTTTGTTAGTAGTTTTATGATATTCTGGTTTACTTTTAATTCTTTTTGAAACAAGGAGGACGGCTTTGTTCCCTTGCTTGTCTTCAAGGCCTTCTTAAGGAATTTAGAGGCTTTGGGCCCTCCCTCGTGCTTTTTGAGGCCCCCACCCCTTTTTTTTAAGAGCCTAATTTTTTTATAAACTTGTTTGCATATATTGTAACTGTCGCTTCCACCCCTGACGTGGGCCTACTTGTCAGGATGGCTTAGTGGGATGGGTAGGCAGTGGCAAATAACTGTAGGGTTCGTTTCGATCTTGTTTATTGAAATAGATTATTTACCATACGAGTATATAAATGTGGTGTAGGTTTTAGGACTAGTTGAAGGAGTTTATAAAAAAGGTCCTCATTCTATCAATGTCCCTACTCAGCAGTTCCGTGTCCCGACCTATCTTTGATGTTATAACTGTAACTGGTGTCGAACCCACGCCCGCCCAGTACTGCGCTGTTATTATCTTACTCTTGACTTCCAAGTTGGGTCGGCGCGTCCCCCTCCCTACTGAACAGGGACTCAATCTGTAGAATATTCTCCCCACATGTGTCTGATTATGTAGAATACTTCGGAATAGTCCCTTAACAACTGGCGTCCTTCCCCCCTCCCCTTCTCTCCACCTATTTAAAAGGTCTAAAACTCGCTATTATATATAAAAGAAAGGATGGGTGTTTCCCTTAAGTTATTAGTTGTGCCATTATTCTGTGTTTTGCAAATTGGCAAAACAATCTCAGTTTTATAAAAAACATGACCTGCTACGAATACGCGACCACTGATTCAGGAGAGTTGAAAGTAGTTCTTAGGCTTACGTTATCCTTGCATACTCTAGATTGACTAAGGCTGCAAGCTATGACATTATATTAATAATCTAGGGGGTACGGGGTTGAAGGTACTAGCGCAACTACCACCAAAACTAAAACACAGAACAAAGAAAAATATCCAGTATGTTCATGATTTCATGGAAGTGTGACAGTCATCATAAAAGTTGTTTCTCAGTGTTTGATTTTTTTTACTTTTTCCTGCGTAGACGAGAAGTTCCGTTCTTTGTTTGTGACAAGTTGAGAGACCTCAACTCAATCGGATTTGTTGACGGGAAGTGAAGAATATAAAGGAACATCAAACGTTACTGTTTAAGTTTCAGATCCTTGTTCATAAACAATACGTATTTTTTAGTATTGTAAACGTGAACATTTAATACCTCGATAGTATGACGGACCTTGACGATGTATTCTCGAACTCAAACCTGTCTGTCTGTACCTGGTGCTACAATCAAATGGTTTGGAGGATTTTATTCAAGTTTGATATTTAGAAATTATACGGTCGTAACTAGAGGTTCAATCATAAAGTTTACTCCGGCCTTGAAATTAATAGTAGTTTTGTGAAACACACTTAGGTGGCCGCATGGTCTGACGCGCTATCCTGGCAGTAGACTAGACTGTCGGTGAAAGAGGGATCAAGGTTCGAATCTCGGTCGGGTGTACTGAGTCATTTACATAAAATACTTTTCCCCTCTTCCTCCACGCAAATGAAAGTACACTTCTTCTAAATACAGCCTTCCAAATTCCTAAAACCCTTAACGTAATTAGTACATAAGCGTATAAAACGAAGAGGTGCTAAATAGAAATAAGTTTTGAGAATATGAGTAGTTTGGAAAACTGGTTTGATTTTATAAATCGATCTAAGCCGTTCGAAATGTATGTTTATACACTTTCTCAAACTACAAGGTGTGAATCCACAAGAATTACATCGACCGAGCGGCCGCCACTGTCAGTGATGATAGTGCCAACACTCGCGGATAGAGGGTGTCATGTGGTCAGCACAATGAACCATTGCTGCTCCTCATTGGTCCTCACGAGGCTGAGGTTGACCCTGTTACAGACACACAGGGATCGAACCTGGGACCTCTGGATCTGTATTCAGGAACTCTGACTACTAGACAAGAGAGAGTATTGAACCAGGAACTCTGACCACTAGACAAGAGAGAGTATTGAACCAGGGACTCTGACCACTAGACAAGATAGAGTATTGAACCAGGGACTCTGACCACTAGACAAGAGAGAGTATTGAACACAGGGACTCTGACCACTAGACAAGAGAGAGTATTGAGCCTGGGACTCTGACCACTAGACAAGAGAGAGTATTGAGCCTGGGACTCTGACCACTAGACAAGAGAGAGTATTGAACCAGGGACTCTGACCACTAGACAAGAGAGAGTATTGAACCAAGGACCTCTGGATCTGTAGCCAGGAACTCTGACCACTAGACAAGAGAGAGTATTGAACCTGGGACTCTGACCACTAGACAAGAGAGAGTATTGAACCAGGGACCTCTGGATCTGTAGCCAGGAACTCTGACCACTAAATCTAGACTGCGGGGAGGGGAGGGGGGAGGTATTTTGGTAAGAATGTTGAAATATAAAATAAAGTTTCTTGTCCGCGAGGATGTTTCAGGTAAGACAGTAAAAATGAACAATGCATGAAAACTTTAGTCTTGGTCATTTGTTTTATATAAACGGACTGTACACGTGAAAACAGGTCTACCGCACGAGCTCCTCCAATGTCACAACACACTCTACCTTTCAACTTGACCTGAGCAGGTCTACCGCACGAGATCCTTCAATGTCACAACACACACTACCTTTCAACTTGACCTGAGCAGGTCTACCGCGTGAGCTCCTTCAATGTCACAACACACTCTACCTTTCAACTTGACCTGAGCAGGTCTACCGCACGAGATCCTTCAATGTCACAACACACTCTACCTTTCAACTTGACCTGAGCAGATCTACCGCGCGAGCTCCTTCAATGTCACAACACACTCTACCTTTCAACTTAACCTGAGCAGGTCTACCGCGCGAGATCCTTCAATGTCACAACACACTCTACCTTTCAACTTGACCTGAGCAGGTCTACCACGCGAGCTCCTTCAATGTCACAACACACTCTACCTTTCAATTTGACCTGAGCAGGTCTACCACGCGAGCTCCTTCAATGTCACAACACACTCTACCTTTCAACTTGACCTGAGCAGGTCTACCGCGCGAGCTCCTTCAATGCACTGCTGACTTTCTGAGTCTCAGACACAACACACAACAGTAATTACAGTGCAGCGCAGTCATATGAGAATCTTACACTCGCCAAAGTAAACGTGGGAAGTTTTCTTTCAGGGTATTGTGTTCCATTGGATTGCTCCTTAAACCTGTTCAATAGATGATGATGATGATGATGATATCAGGACGAGCGCATATCAAGATTGTGAATTACAATGTTCCCCTGCCAGGATGCAAACAATGGCCCTAATCATGTAGTTGGGTTCCTTAACCCCTCGGCTGTTTTAAAACACGTTGCCTGGTTCAGTGAGTAAAGATTGGTAGCGGAGCGTGGTTATGATAACCAATACAGAACAGCGATAGTAGAACTTTATCTATGAACAGAACTATGAATATATTAGCTGAATGAAACCAAACCACATTATGACCGTGTAGTACAGGATATAAGTATCCAGGTAACAGCCCACACACATTATGACTGTGTAGTACAGGATATAAGTATCCAGGTAACAGCCCACACACATTATGACCGTGTAGTACAGGATATAAGTATCCAGGTAACAGCCCACACACATTATGACTGTGTAATACAGGCTACCAGTTGTATTTTAGGAAGCGTAGTGCGCTATGTTGTTGTTTCTGGTTAAACGTGATTGACTACTGGAGCGTACCAGAGTAGGACAATTTTAAACTCAGTGGAAGCTGTTGACAGTAACCTTCACATCTTCACTACAGGGGTGGACAAACATAGCCGGACATCTTCACTACAGGGCTGGACAAACATTGCCGGACATCTTCACTACAGGGGTGGACAAACATTGCCGGACATCTTCAATAGAGGGCTGGACAAACATTGCCGGACATCTTCACTACAGGGGTGGACAAACATTGCCGGACAGCTTCACTACAGGGGTGGACAAACATTGTCGGACATCTTCACTACAGGGCTGGACAAACATAGCCGGACATCTTCACTACAGGGCTGGACAAACATAGCCGGACATCTTCACTACAGGGGTGGACAAACATTGCCGGACATCTTCACTACAGGGATTGATAAACATAGCCGGACATCTTCACTACAAGGGTGGACAAACATAGCCAGACATCTTCACTACAGGGCTGGACAAACATAGCCGGACATCTTCACTACAGGGCTGGACAATCATAGCCGGACATCTTCACTACAGGGATTGACAAACATAGCCGCACATCTTGGGGTGATGTGTAATCTTCACAGGTTTACTGGCCGTATTGGCGTGATTGGTAACGTTTACAGGTTTACAAACCGACTTTTGCAAGTCACTTGGAGGAGGAATGTTGATAGCTAGAGTATCACCAGTATATTCGTACGTCACTCCAAGGAAGAATGTTGATAGCTAGAGTGCCGCCAGTATATTCACACGTCGCTACAAGGAAGAATGTTGATAGCTAGAGTACCGCCAGTATGTTTTCACGTCACCACAAGGAAGAATGTTGATATCTAGAGTGCCGCCAGTATGTTCTCACGTCATACAAGGAGGAATGTTGATAGCTAGAGTACCGCCAGTATGTTCTCGCGTCACCACAAGGAAGAATGTTGATAGCTAGAGTGCCGCCAGTATGTTCTCACGTCGCTCCAAGGAAGAATGTTGATAGCTAGAGTACCGCCAGTATATTCGTACGTCACTACAAGGAAGAATGTTGATAGCTAGAATACCGCCAGTATATTCATACGTCGCTCCAAGGAAGAATGTTGATAGCTAGAATACCGTCCAGTATATTCGTACGTCACTACAAGGAAGAATGTTGATAGCTAGAGTACCGCCAGGAGTTCGTACGTCACTACAAGGAAGAATGTTGATAGCTAGAGTGCCGCCAGTATATTCACACGTCGCTACAAGGAAGAATGTTGATAGCTAGAGTATCACCAGTATATTCACACGTCACTACAAGGAAGAATGTTGATAGCTAGAGTGCCGCCAGTATATTCACACGTCGCTACAAGGAAGAATGTTGATAGCTAGAAGTACCGCCAGGAGTTCGTACGTCACTACAAGGAAGAATGTTGATAGCTAGAGTGCCGCCAGTATTTTCTCACGTCATACAAGGAGGAATGCTAGGCACGTCTTGTATTTGCTGCCTCGTCAAAGTATGTTTTCAGGTGGGGAGTGCTTATAGAGCAGTTGTGTAAAACAAACACGTACAATGAACCTACTTACATATGACATCCCCCTTCCAAGTTGTTATTATTTTACTAATATTATTACTACCTCGTCACTGCCAGGCATGAAGGTATGACACAGTGAACAAGTGATCGGCTGGAAACCAGCCACAAGGTCACTCGCTAGACACGCCAGTACGAATACTAGGAGCCTTAGAAATGTTCTAAAGACAGACTGTAATACTTTAACAAATAGCTAAAGATAGACTACAATCTTAGGTACTTTAGAAACTTTCTAAAGATAGATTATAATCTTAGGTTCCTTAAAAGTGTCTAAAGTAAGATAATAATCCTTGTACACATATCTTAGAACACTTAGATCCCTTAGAAATTTTCTAAAGACATACAATAATCTTATGTCCCTTAGAAACTTTCTAAAGATAAACTATAATCTTAGGTCCCTTAGAAATTCTCTTAAGACATACACTAATCTTTGTACACATAGATTTGAACAATTAGGTCCTTTAGAAACTTTCTAAAGACAGGCTATAATCCCTCTGTACCCCTGTGATCACGTCATACCACACATATAGCCTTATTCATACTTCACATATAGCCTCATCGAGATTCGAACCACATTTTGTCAAAGATGGTAGTAGAGCCCCCAAACTCTTGAAAATGGCCGAGTCCCCGCAGTATTTTGTATCCTGATAACAGCGCAGTGGATACTTGTTTGGATGGCGGCTTCACTTTCCCGCGTTTCGCTCTTGCGGACGTTTCTAGCACTACCAAGCATTCAAGTCTTGGAAACGGAATGTTCTGAAGGAAGCCTCTGCAGTCTGAACCCGCCTTAATTGCCCCTTGTTCTGAGAAACTTCAGGGCAGAACAATTAACACAAGGAATGAGTCAATGTTTGTGATTATGATAGTACTACTATCTGTCATATTATCTAGGCAGCACGTAACTGCACGTATTAATTAATTAATTTAGCACCACGTCTTACAACACGTTCGGTTAATACGCTTAAGTATTAATTACGCTAATGGGTTAGGAATTGGGAAGGTTGAATTTGGAGGAAGTGAGCCCACATTTGCGTGGAGGGAGAGTGGAAACCCATTTATGAAAAACCACCCCCAGTTCACCCGACAGAGATTCGAACCTCGATTTCCCCGTTCTCTGCAGTCTAGCCAGAAATCAGCTCGTTAGTTAACCACGCCACCGAGGCGGGTAACTGCACGTAGAAACCCTCAAAGTTGCCCCTTGCTCTGAAGCGGACTCAGGGCAAACCGAGAGGTTAATTTTAGAGGGCAAGTGTAAAACACAGTTCTAAATACTCACGTAAACTCTCATTATAATTTTAAAAACTCCGACTGATCCTAATGTCAAATGAAGTATCGTTGTGTGTTTCAAATAATCTCCCGCCCTCCCTCGACCGCTAGATGTTGTGGCTAAAAGATAATAATGGAGTTAGAACCAGTTTGTTCGGATTTCAGACACCAAAGTAGCATTCAATTCGATTCGAATCCCAGCTTTATGTTATGTTCCAGTCATTACATGGTAAATTGAGTTTCAACCCATTTCGAGTCTGACGACATGAGCTGTTATTATTGTTTGAGGCAATTATATGTTATTAAATTATGTTATACTATTCGGGTTTCGAAGCCCGGCGCAGTCCTGTAGGTGATCATCGAAACTAATAAGCTAATACGTGTAATCTAGGCTCTATCCTAAATACCACTTTGATAAGGCCCTGTTTTCGAACTATATCCACTACTTGAAATAGGATTGACATCAGGCTGATATATATGTATTTTAGGATAGAGGCCAGGTTAAATTCCCTATTACGTCTAGGATTAGCGGAAGCTTAAATTACCTGTTAAGTCTTTGATTGGCGGCAGGTTAAATTCCCTGCTAAGTCTAGGATTGGCGGTAGGTTAAATTCCCTATGAAGTATAAGATTGGAGGCAGGTTAAATTCCCTGTGAAGTCTAGGATTGGCGGTAGGTTAAATTCCCTATGAAGTCTAAGATTGGAGGCAGGTTAAATTGCCTATGAAGTCTAAGATTGGAGGCAGGTTAAATTCCCTGTGAAGTCTAGGATTATCGGCAGGTTAAATTGCCTGTGAAGTCTAAGATTGGAGGCAGGTTAAATTCCCTGTGAAGTCTAGGATTGGTGGCAGGTTAAATTCCCTATGAAATCTAAGATCTGTGACAGGTTAAATTACCTATGAAGTCAAAGATTAGCGAAAGGTTAAATTACCTATGAAGTCAAAGATTGGCGACAGGTTAAATTGCCTGTGAAGTCAAAGATTGGCGACATGTTAATCCTCTATGAAATCTAATATTTGTGACAGGTTAAATTACCTATGAATTCTAAGATTGGTGACAGGTTAGTTCCTTATGAAGTCAAAGATAGGGGACAGGTTAATTCCCTATGAAGTCAAAGATTGGGGACAGGTTAAATTCCCTATGAAGTCTAATATTGGCGACAGGTTAAATTACCTATGAACTCTAAGATTGGCGACAGGTTAATTCCCTATGAAGTCTAATATTGGCGACAGGTTAAATTCCCTGTGAAGTCTATAATCGACATACACGATTGCAGGTGATATTAGCAATAATATCCACGGTATTTAGTTAGGTCCAGTTTTATACCTAAATTGGCGAATTATAAATTATCAGGTTCATGTTTTTATTCAGATATGATAATATAGTAATTATATAATTACCTAGTACTAAAACCAGTGAAGTACTAGTGACAGGTATCGAAGCCCGAACACGGTCTGTATGAACACACGCAGGGATTAATCCCCCTTGCAGCACATTCCTCCGTGACGAAGTTGCAAGGATGCGACTATATACAGTCTGACAGGAGGAGCTACCCGAGGATCGACATGGCGACCGGCGCGGCGGTGGGTTGGTGGCGTACTGAGACCTTGGGCGCGTGGGTAGGGGAACTGGGTGGATCAAGGGAGGGAGGGGAACGGGCGGCCGGGTAGGGGGACAAGGACAGAGAAACAGAATTACGATGGGTTAAGAATGAAAGGAAGGAAAAGGATTTAGATATGCACTCAACGAGTTCTCTCACGTGGACTAGCTCCTGATTGGGTGTGAGCTAGAAACTAGAGAAAGAAGTCTAGGGTTGTTTGCAGTTAGCTACAGGTACGACTAGGTGTTATCTAGAAACTAGAGAAAGAAGTCTAGGTTGTTTGCAGTTAGCTACAGGATGTGAGCTATAAACTAGAGAAAGAAGCTTAGCCCAACACAAAATCTGCTGATTGGAGCGACGTAAGTCAGACGTTGATGAAAGTCATCAAAAAGCCTCCAGACTGGAGAATAAAGCTGACGGTATTTTATTAGTAACGAATACCTCCACTAGAATCGCTAGTGTTAACAACAAAAAGTCTCCAGACTGGAGAATAAAGCTGACGGTATTTTATTAGTAACGAATACCTCCACCAGGATCGCTAGTGTTAACAACAAAAAGTCTCCAGACTGGAGAATAAAGCTGATGGTATTTTATTAGTAAAGAATACCTCCACTAGAATCGCTAGTGTTAACAACAAAAAGTCTCCAGACTGGAGAATAAAGCTGACGGTATTTTATTAATAACAAATACCTCCACCAGGATCGCTAATGTTTCCTAACCTTATTAAATTAACCTCTGAAGGCCATTAAGCTCCTATTTATTTTTATCTTTCTCTCCCTTCCGAAGAAGCAGACAACAATGAGGGAATATTATAAGATACTGTGTCAACGAGTAAGACCAATATTGTGATTGTTGAACAGGGCAATGTTGCGTTGTTGGATAAACAATAACAACCGGGAGATAACCCAAGTATGGGATTACCCCCTCCCCTCCTCTGTGCTGTTGCGACGTCCTAGCGCTCCTAGCGGCGGGTTCAGAAAACTACAGGACATGTTTGATGTCAAATTGATCAAAGCAAGTTTTAGGTTCCTTTCTATCCTAGATCTAGAATCAGATATTATCTTTCTTTTGAACCACGTATTACTTTTCCTGTTCGGGTAGTGCGTATATGTACTAATTACGCTAGTGAGGAAGGTTGAATTTAGAGGAAGTGTACCCACATTTGTGTGGAGGGAGAGTGGAAAACCATTTAGGAAAAGCCACCTTTAGTACACCTGACCGGGATTCGAAACCAAACCCCCCCCTATCATTAGAGGTCTAGTCTATTGCGAGAACCAGACAATTATATTTTTAATTGGGCACAAAAGTTAAATATTGCTCGTATTTGTTTCTATTTCATTCAATTGTTAAATATTCAATTTTCAAACCAAGTATAACAATATTTTTTTTACTTTCTCGTGACACCTCGGAGAGAGAAATTATTGTAATCGTCAAAAAATTCAAGCTCGAGGTTTTGAGAAATGTCGAAGTTTCATGACACCCTGAAACAAGAAAAAAAAACTGTTTTCGCATTGCCGTATGTCTGTCTGTCTGTCTGTCTGTACCTCGGGCTGGAGCCGAAACGAAACTAATTTATCGATCGGGCTAAAACTTGGTAACATGGTTTTTCATAAGGTACCCCTCCCGAGAGGTTTTCGGAATTAGATGGTTTATGATCTTACCAATTAATTTAAGCCGTTAGTAGCAAGTGTGCTAAACCTATCGATATTAATAAAAATATCAAAATGAGAAGTTTTCCTAGCACTCAATGAACCAACATACAATAATATTGCCTAGCGCCTGTAAACTAGACTGTACCGGCTCGAGCGCGCGCGCTTGAAAAATAGAACCAGTTCTATCTTTCAAGCGTGCGCGCTCCAGACTGGCCACCTCTCATTATAACCAATGTGTTCTATTTTATATTTTAGTCGCTCGCTCAGTCTGTCCGCCCCCTTAGAGTAAGTAAGTAACAGTGTATATTATTTCAGGTATGATCTTTGTTGTAGTGTTTCTATTATTTTTCTACACATGTATTACGAGTTTTTAGTAAATGTCTATTCTAAGATAAAAACAAGAGAAAGTCCGTGTGGTGCACCGTACTATTTATTTATTATATATCCAATGATTACCTATCAAACTTTTAACATTACTTTGCACTTATGCAGCTTACATGACTGACAGACCAGAAACAGAAACAAGAAACTAAAATAGTCCTTCTAGTAAAACAACACATTCCATACAAAATACAAACTCAGCACTGTCACTTGTTTTTTACTTACATAAAATATGACTTTTAATTGGGACACAGTTTTAGTCTTTTGGGTTGTCGCAACTGCTAAATTCTCGGGGTGGACGCGACTGTGTGCGGTTGAAATGCATGTCATATAATTGTAATGTAACGGAATGAGCGATCACCGAAGTGTGTGATATGTGAGTGTGTGACATGTATGATTTCACCGTCATGATGCGTTAGCTCAACAACGTACAGTCACGGCTAATGCAAGTGGAGACAGCTGAATGGCTACTTATGGAGGAATGGTACTAATGATCAGATGTGATTTGAAGTGATACTGCCACGAAAGTGATATTACAAAGTGTGATATTAGTAAATAGGCTGTTTTTGTCCCAAGCTCCTGAGGACAGGAAATAGGTTGTTACTGTCCCAAACTCCTGAGGTCAGGAAATAGGTTGTTACTGTCCCAAACTCCTGAGGTCAGGAAAATAGGTTGTTACTGTCCCAAGCTCCTGAGGTCAGGAAATATGTTGTTTTTGTGATTTTAGCCATGTGTGAAAACACGTGAGGACTTCAAAAGGCGGAGGGAGCGGGGCGACTGGCGGTGAGGGAGGCAGGACATGTAAGGGGAAGGGGGTTGGAGGTGCAGGGTAAACGAGGTAGAATTAAAAGGCAGGCGAGATAGTAGCACAGGCTGTGTCACCTTTCATCAAAGTGCCTTCCTCCATGTGACATGAACATCGGCCAGGGCTGTACAGACGGTAGTGTCCATCTACCCAGGGCTGTACAGACGGTAGTGTCCAAGTACCCAGGGCTGTACAGACGGTAGTGTCCATCTACCCAGGGCTGTACAGATTGTAGTTAGTGTATTGTTTTAATGCCGGTTAGTTATCATTCAACCCATTAATAATTAAATTGAATATTATATCGATAACTAGGGGCGTTGTCTACTTGGTGAATTTAAAAGTTATCTTGTGAAGCGTGTTGCATTTTGGAGCGGCGAATTCACCGAATGTCAGATATTCGCTTCTTTGCTAACTACTTGGCAAACTTTTTGTCGAATGACGAGCACACAACTACACATATGCTCCTATTCGTCGAATCTCCGAGTCAAGAAGTTATTTATCGGAAACGGCGAGCACTCGTGCTAAGCTTGAAAGCTCGTCAACACTGTGGGGAATTCACCGAATGACAAACGTGTAACGCCGCCTTCATACCTAGAAGCCAACGTACGAGGTAGATTCGGACACAAGAAAATGAGCAGGTCCCCATGGGAGGCCTCTTATGCATCTACTGACAGCAGTTCTTCTCTTCTGCTGACGAGTATAAACACTCAATTTGCGACTGCACAGAATTGATTTATATTTTAAAATTAACTTTTTTAATTTCCTATTCTAGATGGACATTTGCCCCCACGGACCTTTTTAATCTACCTTCTGGCAGGAAGACTCCTACCAGCAGTTTTACAAACCAATATGTTTACAAAGAAACTACTCCAAGATCAAGAATCACAATTTGTCAAATAAATGATAAAAAAATTCAGCATACAGGTTTTTTAGTTGTATTACTCTACTGGAGATTGGACGAGTCTCTCATGGACCACTGGCGATCATCTTCTCATGTACAACTGACGATCATCTTCTCAGGACCACTGACGAGCATCTTCTCATGGACCACTGACGATCATCTTCTCATAGACCACTAACGATCATCTTCTCAGGACCACTGGCGAGCATCTTCTCATGTACAACTGACGATCATCTTCTCAGGACCACTGACGAGCATCTTCTCAGGACCACTGACGATCATCTTCTCAGGACGACTGACGAGCATCTTCTCATGGACCACTGACGATCATCTTCTCAGGACCACTGACGGGCATCTTCTCATGGACCACTGACGATCATCTTCTCATGGACCACTGACGATCATCTTCTCAGGACCACTGACGATCATCTTCTCATGACCACTGACGAACATCTTCTCAGGACCACTAACGATCATATTCTCATGGACCACTAACGATCATCTTATCATGACCACTGACGATCATCTTCTCATGACCACTGACGAGCATCTTCTCATGAACCACTGACGATCATTTTCTAATGGACCACTGACGATCATCTTCTCATGTACAACTGACGATCATCTTCTCAGGACCACTGACGATCATCTTCTCATGGACCACTGGCGATAATCTTCTCAGGACCACTAACGATCATCTTCTCATGGACCACTAACGATCATCTTCTCATGACCACTGACGATCATTCTCTCGCTCAACCTAGTAGGGCCTTATAACGCTGACAGGATCCTGTCGGGGAAACCACGTAGTTTGCAAGCCACTGGCCCTGCCACGTCTTTAACTATCTAAACTAAAGGAACAAGATTGATTGGAATCCAACCAGAGCATTCCTGTTCAAATCCAGTCATACGAAAGAACAGATGACGGTGGCTATTAACTGGCGAGTTGACGTCATCAGACGTGTTTAGCTTACTATCCTGTGAAATTATGATTGGGTTTACACGTAGGAGCTGAGCTGTCACAATAGACCTGTTAATAACAACCAATTACAAGACACACAACCGATTTAACTTATTTGTGTTGGTGCAACTGTATTTCATCTGTCGATCTTAATTTACTAGGTATAGCTTTAGTTTTCAAACTAACGATCACGTCTTTATTAAACCAAGACTACCTTACAAAACCTAAAGTTACATTATGATTTATGATTTTCGAGATTTACTTTGTATTACAATATATTTCGAAAGAATGGCATTAAGTTTTATCAATTATTTATATTGGCGTGATCTACATTACAGCTTCATTCTAAAGAAAATGTCCCCAGTGTCTGCAACCCGCCACACTCCATTGTTAAAAAACTAACCGAACGTTGCTGTTGTGTTGGAGATTGTGTGAAGTGGCACAAGAAGAGTACAAAGATTGCGTGAAGTGGCACAAGAAGAGTACAAAGATTGTGTGAAGTGACACAAGAAGAGTACAAAGATTGTGTGAAGTGGCACAAGAAGAGTACAAAGATTGTGTGAAGTGGCACAAGAAGAGTACAAAGATTGTGTGAAGTGGCACAAGAAGAGTACAAAGATTGTGTGAAGTGGCACAAGAAGAGTACAAAGATTGTGTGAAGTGGCACAAAAAAAGTACAAAGATTGTGTGAAGTGACACAAGAAGAGTACAAATATTGTGTGAAGTGGCACAAGAAGAGTACAAAGATCATCATTACAAGACCAGCAGAGGGGTGAGAGAATAGAGCTACTTCTTGGTACATTCGAGTTATTATTTAGCTTTAATTTTGGACGTTAAAATATTGTGAGTAGGCAGCAACATCAAATGAAGAAGTGTCCACCCCGGTTGTCCAAAATACCTGTCGAGTAATAGGTCTTATTACGTTGCAAATAGTTAAATAAACAATAGTATACTTAGCTGAAACATGGACTGCTGCGAATAAGCTATTAGCAGTATATTCCTCAGCTATTCCTCCTGGCGTTGTGTGAGGAAGGGACTGGTAATGTTCGAACAAGCTATTAGCAGTAATATTCCTCAGCTATTCCTCCTGGCATTGTGTGAGAAAGAGACTGGTAATGTTCGAACAAGCTATTAGCAGTATATTCCTCAGCTATTCCTCCTGGCGTTGTGTGAGGAAGGGACTGGTAATATTCGAACAAGCTATTAGCAGTATATTCCTCAGCTATTCCTCCTGGCGTTGTGTAAGGAAGGGACTGGTAATGTTCGAACAAGCTATTAGCAGTATATTCCTCAGCTATTCCTCCTGGCGTTGTGTGAGGAAGGGACTGGTAATGTTCGAACAAGCTATTAGCAGTATATTCCTCAGCTATTCCTCCTGGCGTTGTGTAAGGAAGGGACTGGTAATGTTCGAACAAGCTATTAGCAGTATATTCCTCAGCTATTCCTCCTGGCGTTGTGTGAGGAAGGGACTGGTAATGGTCATATATCGATCCACCCCACAACTCGTCAATCGCTGCTCGTATATTCCTGAAGGGGTTGTTTAGGCAGGGCGGAGGGTGTCAACTCCTTTCAACTGTACAGAACTCGGATATTGGTTTTCGATATCAACAGTTGGGGAACGTAACCCCCCCCCCTTTTTTTTTCTTTACAGGTCCTCGAAAATCAGAATGACAATAGAATAAAAATAGTTCAGAGAATTTTTAAAACAGTGTGTTTTTTTAAGTTTAATATGGATTAACTATTTTAAAAGAATACAAATAAGCTTCAGCCATACTAAATTTAATTGAAATTATGACCTTTAACTGGATAGTTTTGGAAACATTGTTTTATTGCTATCTCGTTAAAAGCTGTTACCACATTTTACAAATGGATGTTCTATGAAATTATTACCTTCCCTCCATTAGAGGTTTATTTTAACTACCCACTTTATAGTTTAGTTGGCTCAGTGAAACGGAGGCCAAATAGATAAAGTTGACATATAAATCCTCTCATTCATACAAGTTGTACCTGCCAGGGTTCGTAATGTAAACTGAATTCTCACCTTTCACCTTTCGTCTATCAGCGGAGCGCACACAAATACTGCCACTGGCGACATATTCTCGACTTCAGTTTAGAATGACACGGACAAACAGCTATCACGTATCAACAACTACTGATTATAGTGATACCCGAACCACTTGCATACCCTTGCAGTTGGCCCTGAGGATCCCTCGTATTTGGACCAGGGTCTTCGTACCCTTGACCTGAGGATCCCTCATATTTGTACCAGGGTCTTCGTACCCTTGTCCTGAGGATCCCTCGTATTTGGACCAAGGTCCTCGTACCCTTGACCTGAAGATCCCTCGTATTTGGACCAAGGTATTCGTACCCTTGACCTGAGGAACCCTCATATTTGTACCAGGGTCTTCGTACCCTTGTCCTGAGGATCCCTCGTATTTGGACCAAGGTCCTCGTACCCTTGTCCTGAGGATCCCTCGTATTTGGACCAGGGTCTTCGTACCCTTGTCCTGAGGATCCCTCGTATTTGGACCAGGGTCTTCGTACCCTTGTCCTGAGGATCCCTCGTATTTGGACCAAGGTCCTCGTACCCTTGGCCTGAGGATCCCTCGTATTTGGACCAGGGTCTTCGTACCCTTGTCCTGAGGATCCCTCGTATTTGGACCAAGGTCATCGTACCCTTGAACTGAGGAACCCTCATATTTGGACCAAGGTCATCGTACCCTTGACCAGGTAATATATATTTTAACACCAAACTACTGGTTGACGTTGTTTTGAGGGCCAGACGTGAGACTCGTGTGAAGATAAATTAAGGAAACGGTAGGGTGTAAGAGAGGGTGGGATATAGAAGGTATGAGGATAGTAGAGGGGATGTAGGAGGGGTGAGGATAGTAGAAGGGGTGTAGGAGGGGTGGAGTTATTTTCAGGACTAAGCTATTGGATGACTGACGCATCTATGGATGGGTCTGTAGCTGTCCTTTATTACCAGCTAACTTATCATCTGCTCGAGCAACAACGCACAGCTTCTAGAAATGAGTGGGATAGAATTAAGAGGAACTTAACAGTATTTGCGTGGAAGGAGAGTGCAAAACCATTGAATAAAACCAGGCTCAGTACACCTGACCAGGATTCAAACCCCCCACCTTCCTGTCCCCGGTATATTGCGAGAGTGACGCCTCCATGCTAAACAGAGCTTCTCGAGGGAAGGGGAGTTGGCCGCTTGTTGTTCCAAAGGCTCTGCGACATGGAATCCAATTTACCGCTGAGCAATGGATGCTGACGGGAACCTTATCGGAAATTGACCTAATCCTGGCCTGAAGAAATGAGGGGACCAAATAAACAGAATAGTAGAGAAAGGGGGGAATGCACTCAACTCATTGGTTTGTTAGAAGATATTGGAGAGAAACAAAGGAAGGTGCAGAGTGGATCAAAAGAACCTTAGGGTACGGTCAGAGTGAGCGTGCGAGCGACTAAAAAATAAAATAGAACACATTGGTTGTAATGAGAGGTGGCCAGACTGGAGAGCGCGCGCTCGAGCCGGTACAGTCTAGTTTACAGGCGCTAGGCAATATTATTGTATGTTGGTTCATTGAGTGCTAGGAAAACTTCTCATTTTGACATTTTTATTACTTGCTACTAACGGCCTAATTTAATTGGTAGGACCATAAACTATTAAAATACTTCCAATATTATAATCAAAAAAGGCCTTTACAAATAAGAATCACCATTAGCGTGGAAAGAGGATGGGAAAACCACAACAATAAATCACTTGTTAAAAACCACCCTCAGTTCACTGAGCCAAGATTCGAACCTTTGCCTCCTCGTCAACAACTATCGAGAGCTATCTGCTAATCACGCGCTAGCCAGTCTGGCCACCACTCAGTCGCTCAGTCACTCGCTCACACGTCTGTCTGTCTGTCGTCAGTCTGGCCGAACCCAGAGACTGCCATAAGCTGTACTGGAGAGTTACGGGCGGTGTACTAAGCATTAACTTCTTTTTAATCCTAATATCCTTAGTTTCCTACGAATAACGGTCTTTGTCATAAAATTATGAAAAGGATAAGTTGACGGTTAAAACGGTCCTTTAATTGCCTAACCTTAAAAAATTTACCAAATAATAAAGAACCCAAAACTATTTTTCATCTTTTTTTTTTTAACAGGACAAAGAAAGCCTCGAGCACTTGTTCCTGAAGATGGAGTACTTGAAAGTAATCTATTATCTGAGCCCCTCTTAGATTGTGTGTCATCTGTGACGTCAGTCGAAGGAGTTTACTCTACGTCACATCTGCTCGCGAATATAATCGATAATAAGCGGCTACTCGCGCAGACGCGGTTAAGTACCTCTTACAGAGAGCGACATCTATAATACGTTCTCTAAACTAATTGTAGGTTGCGTGGCCGAGAAGTTGCGTTGCACTGATGGTATTGGTGTTGCCACCTGTTGGCGATGATTTGAACTGACAGCAGACAACAAGAGAGCGCTATAGCGGTACAGAAGTATACTACACTGGTATTTACTGTAATACAAGCAAGGTACCTATTTATTAGACTCGTATTGGTAGTTAACTTTGTAACATAAGTCAGTCGCGAAGTGGCAATAAAAAACACAACTGTTGTGTTTATGGAAACGGTTGACTTATTTGTCAAGTTGTTTCTCCGAATATAAGTTATATCGGCATAGTTCAAAACTCAAAGTAAAGATTATTTTAAGTAGCTCGGACATTTTCATTAAATTTCTGATATTTACAAGAGTTCATAAATATAATTAACAATCTACTATCAACCCAAATGCTCCATCTAGAAGTAATCGCAACATCTGATGATCAGTTTGCACCGCAGGCCCAGGATATATTTAGTAATCCCATCAACATAATATAGGCCTACAAACAACACTTAATATAAAATTAATTTCAATACTTATAAACAAATTGTATTTTTGTTCGATTGAATCTTTCTAATTTTACTGCAAAAAAAATTAATTAATCTCCAAAAAATATATTATGAAATATACACACACTTACACCTTCTCAAAACAACATTATAGATGTATATTTTTACTAGTCAAATAATTGCATATTTAAATACAATCAAGACCTTTTAAAATAAATATTTGTATTTAAATCATTAGGTATTTCACATTCGCCCCCGAGGGTTTTCGTTTAATTCCCCTTCAGGATACTTTGAGGGCAACATTTTTCCGTGGGCGTGGGTCTCATTTGGCTCGTGGGCCATCAGTTGAATAACACTGATTACGTGATCCCACATCTCACAGTGGGGTCACTCAATCCACGTTTTGACATGGGCAGCAAACAGGTACAGACAAACTAGTCTGTCTAGTGAGCTAAGGATCCCGGATTCGATTCCCAGCATTATCATTTGTGAAATATGGGTTAACCCTTTCATAGTGATAAATTAACGGCTAGGGACTGGATGTTGTGCCTATCCTAGTCTAAGGCATACGAAGCTACGACAAGCCTAGCGAGCCAGTAGTGGAAAATGTATGGCTTGAATAACAAAGTGACCCAGGCCAAGGCCGTAGCCAGCTTCGGGGGAGGAGGGGGGGGCACATCCCCCAATTGCCGGAAGCTAGAAAAACTTATAAATGATAAACAGTTCTAGAAGCTATCTGAATTTCTTTTTATGGTAGCACAGCCCCCTAATTTGTACTTAATTTGTAATTTGTAATTAAAATAACATACGTTTGTCAAGCACAAAATTGGTTTCAATTTAGATAGTGTTGACGAAGCAATTAACTTTTATTGTTGAAATTTTACATTCAAACAAGGCAATGGCATTTCTTGCATTATTACAAAACAAAACCACGAACTGTGTAATCTTTGTCTAGATCCAAAGAGGTTTGTATTCCTCCAAGTCTAAATATATCTCGTCACTAAATATGGCGGTTAGTATAGCTTTAAAATAAGTTTTAAAGTTTCTATAAATGTTTTATTAACGGAACCTAAGCTTTAAGCTAATAATATAGATACATACAAAATAATGTACTGATATTATTTTTGAAAAGCACTCAGAAAGAGTCCGCTTCTAATTTTATTGCTAGTTTATAAGCAAAATGTTTAGAAATCTTTGTATTATCTGTCATTTGCATTAGAGATTTAAAATAAAGTAGCCTTGACTTTGAAAGTAAATTATTCACAATGACTGGTCGAAAAGAGAGCAATTGATGACGTTTATGGTGACGTCATCATAATCTTGCCACCATTCTGCGCCTTGTTTAGTGAATACGGAAATGGAGCAAATAATAAGGAGCATATTTGGGATTATCTGGCGTGCAAATTTGCGACATTTCTAGACTTGCCGGAGCAGAATTGCTCCCGTTAGTGAATCCAGGCCCAGGGGAGTAGACATTTGATATTAATTGTTTAATATTGGGATCTACATATATGTCTAATATATATTAATAGAATAGTGCATACGTGCCAAGGTGTTTATTTACTGTAAACCTTCTAGTTTACAACAATAAAAAAAGGCCAACATTCAGTTGAAGAAGAAGTTGTATAAATTTTAGTCAAGTGGGAAATATTGTGTCAAGCTAATTAATCAATAGCCCAAAGAAGGCAGGTATTAAAATAGTTGACACGCAACAAGCTCTTCTTACAGCATACTAACTACGATAATTCTGTAGCGTTTCGCATTCGAGAGCTCTTCGGGGCGAGTGTGTGCTGTTTTATATGTCGGTTGAATGTATATATGTAAATTAAATATTGATTGTTTATGTAAGTAATTAATAAATGTCTTACAAACAAACAATTCAAAGCGTATATTGTAAATCGTGGCTTCCCGCATCTTGCGCGCTGTCTGTCAGTCGCCCGGTGAACTAACAGGCGTTGCGCGACCCTTGCGGCAGTATTCTAAACTAAAAGCCTAGCTTCCTTCTTGTGCCATCTGTTGAATGTTTTCCTAGATAGCCTCAGTTCCAAAAACAAAACAAACACGAAATAATAACTGTGACGCGTCATGGTAATAATAATTGTTGCAAACACAAAATCTAAAGGAATGTAAACAATGGACTTCTAAAACAGAGATGATCATATTAATTAAAGATAAAGTAAAGTTATTACGAAGTTAATGTAAATATTGGATCAACTGGAGAGAAATGTACGGAAAATAAGGACGTTTATCTGTGTTCCGTCGTTTCCATATTGTAAACAATCGCAAAACTTGGAAGGGAAAATGTTGTTCCAAATAAATATCTGATTAAAATAAACAGCTTAAAGCTAAAAGCGGACATTAAAAACACAGTTAATAGTTATTTTAAAATTCTAGTTTAAAAAAAACAAAAGAGTGATCGCTCAGAGCTTTCATGTCCGATTAGAGTTTGGAAATGTTTTTAGTGACTGTTTGCACATGATGAGCCCATATTTAAGATACCCTGATTTGTGGTAAGTAAAAATGATTAGATTCCAATAAATAAAAAGTTGTATTTCGGTACTAACGTCCGTAAATCAAATTGTATTTGTGGCTGAAATTGTAAAAAAAAACAAAAAAAAAACCTCAAATGTAAGCGGTATAGTGGTACAGATAGAAAAGTATCAGTTAAATGTATCGTTAGATAAAAACTGTTTTCCTTTGATGACAATATGACTGCCGTAGTAACCAGATAAAACACGTTTTACTTATTTACCGATAATCTTTGGTTTAGGGAAATATTTTGTTCTTTGAATGGGAACTTGGATTTGCTATAGGAAAATTAAGAAAAAATTGTAACAGTGCAGTTGGTACATTTTTTCTGTAAATTTCAGGAAAAAAGGGAAGGGGTGTGGGGGGAGGACGACAGAATTATCCTACTTAATAAAAATATGTATAGTTTTTATATCGTTAATTCTCATTAAAATCGACTTAATTGAACAATATTTGCAAATTTAGATTACATTTTTTTAGCATCGCATCTTACTAACCGTTTGGGTTGTACGCTTTATTTGAAAATAAAATGCCAAATAATTAATTTCGCGGAAAAAACCAATTTGTTTTATTTCGCGTTAGTAAAATACGCTTAAAAATGTTACAGTGAACTCTAAAAAAATATGTTGATGTTCAATTTAATGTGCTAGTAAAAACTCGCCTCGCAATATATCGGTGCCTCTACCTACCTGAACATAGGTGTGGGGGGTACAAGGAATAAAGAAATAAATAATAGGGTTTAATATATTAGTCCACCAAGTGGCCATTTTAATTTACATTTATAAAGTGTGGTGGACGTAATACCACCCCAAGCAAATCTGAGGTTTAATATAAAAATTAAACATTTCCCTCGCTAAACTGATAAGCTATCTAATTATTTTAGGTATTTAACGTGCGCTTTCTAAACCGACTGAATATATCACCACACGACTTACGAACTAACAAATTTAGAACAGACACAACATCCAGTCTCCTGGCCGTTAATTCATCACTGTGAAAAGAATAAAACCCAATTTCATTAATAATAAATATTTGGAACCCGGGACCATAAGTTCAGCAGGCAGTCACGCAACCGACTGAACTAAGGTATCGGGGGATAGTGGCAGAACATTGTCAGGAGTGCTACCCACTACACTCAGGTCAGTCAGGAGTGCTACCCACTACACTCAGGTCAGTCAGGAGTGCTACCCAATACACTCAGGTCAGTCAGGAGTGCTACCCACTACACTCAGGTCAGCCAGGAGTGCTACCCACTACACTCAGGTCAGTCAGGAGTGCTACCCACTACACTCAGGTCAGTCAGGAGTGCATACCCACTACACTCAGGTCAGCCAGGAGTGCTACCCATTACACTCAGGTCAGTCAGGAGTGCTATTCTGGACTGTTCAGTCACCAAAACACACCCTGTGTGACATTGCTCCCTTGTCACAGGAACTAGACTGTTCAGTCACCATTACACACCCTCTGTGACATTGCTCCCTTGTCACAGGAACTGGACTGTTGTCACCAGTACACACCCTGTGACATTGCTCCCTTGTCACAGGAACTAGACTGTTCAGTCACCAGTACACACCCTCTGTGAAATTGTTCCCTTGTCACAGGAACTAGAATGTTTAGTCACCAGAACACACACTCTGTGGCATTGCTCCCTTGTCACAGGAACTAGACTGTTCAGTCACCAGTACACACCCTCTGTGACATTGTTCCCTTGTCACAGGAACTAGAATGTTCAGTCACCAGAACACACCCTGTGTGGCATTGCTCCCTTGTCACAGGAACTAGAATGTTCAGTCCCCAGAACACACCTTCTGTGACATTGCTCCCTTGTCACAGGAAATAGAATGTTCAGTCACCAGAACACACCCTCTGTGGCATTGCTCCCTTGTCACAGGAACTAGAATGTTCAGTCACCAGAACACACCTTCTCTGACACTGCTCCCTTGTCACAGGAACTGTACTGTTCAGTCACCAGAACACACCCTCTGTGACATTGCTCCCTTGTCACAGGAACTGGACTGTTCAGTCACCAGAACACACCCTCTGTGACATTGCTCCCTTGTCACAGGAACTGTACTGTTCAGTCACCAGTACAAACCCTCTCTGACACTGCTCCCTTGTCACAGGAACTGTACTGTTCAGTCACCAGAACACACCCTCTGTGACACTGCTCCCTTGTCCATATTTAGACCACGACTAGAGCGCTCTTGAATTGATTTTTCAATCGATAAGGATGAAAAGAGAATTTCAGAGTGTCTTGGTTGACGGTGTTGGTTTTACACTCCTTATATCTTACACAGCCTACAAAACCTCATATTATATATATATCTCCATATCTTACACAGCCAATACAACCTCATAATATATTACACATCATCAAAATAATACTATCTCTGTACTCGTTAATAAAGTATAGAAGTGTGATGTAGTGTATGTTGTAAAGGTTCTTGTACCAGTGAAGAGAGTATAGAAGTGTAATGTATGTTGTAAAGGTTCTTGTACCAGTGAAGAGAGTATAGAAGTGTAATGTATGTTGTAAAGGTTCTTGTACTCATGAATAGAGTATAGAAGTGTAGTGTATGTTGTAAAGGTTCTTGTACTCATGAATAGAGTATAGAAGTGTGATGTAGTGTATGTTGTAAAGGTCCTTGTACTCATGAATAGAGTATAGAAGTGTAGTGTAGTGTAGTGTAAGTTGTAAAGGTCCTTGTACCAGTGAATAGAGTATAGAAGTGTAGTGTATGTTGTAAAGGTCCTTGTACTAAGTATAGAATTGTAATGTATGTTGTAAAGTTCATTGTACCAGTGAATAGAGTATAGAAGTGTGATGAAGTGTATGTTGTAAAGGTCCTTGTACTCATGAATAGAGTATAGAAGTGTAGTGTAGTGTAAGTTGTAAAGGTCCTTGTACCAGTGAATAGAGTATAGAAGTGTAGTGTATGTTGTAAAGGTCCTTGTACTCATGAATAGAGTATAGAAGTGTAATGTATGTTGTAAAGGTCATTGTACACATGAATAGAGTATAGAATTGTAATGTATGTTGTAAAGTTCATTGTACCATTGAATAGAGTATAGAAGTGTGATGAAGTGTATGTTGTAAAGGTCCTTGTACTCATGAATAAAGTATAGAAGTGTAGTGTAGTGTAAGTTGTAAAGGTCCTTGTACCAGTGAATAGAGTATAGAAGTGTAGTGTTTGTTGTAATGGTCTTTGTATTCATGAATAGAGTATATAGAGTTTAAAGCAATGTGCCAGCTGTCATCATCACGTGCTATTGAAAGCGTTACTCGAAATTGCACTTAACCAGGCTGTACAGTTGGAAATATGAACATCAGTCGTTATTCCTTTGTTTGATGATTTCAGTGTGAATGTTAATTAGTCCCATTTGTAGCCCATTTGGTGGGACCGTTGAGGTACAAACATATTGGGTCGCGTTGTGCGACGAGGTTGGGTAGCGTTGTGCGACGAGGTTGGGTCGCGTTGTGCGACGAGGTTGGGTCGCGTTGTGCGACGTGGTTGGGTAGCGTTGTGTGACGAGGTTGGGTCGCGTTGTGCGACGTGGTTGGGTCGCGTTGTGTGACGAGGTTGGGTCGCGTTGTGTGACATGGCTATTTCTCCTAGCTTAGAACTAGCGAGAATAAAACCTACATTTCACAAACTTTTTAATGAAGACTCGAAGGAAATTTAAAAAAGTGATTCACCTAATAGAGCAAAGGTCCTGTTATAACTCGACCATATGGTATTTATTCTGCCCCTCTTTTTATTGCGCGATCACTGCCGAATGCGTGGACCAATTTTAACAAAATTTTACGGGGATATTCCTTGAACCTAGGTATGAACGGCGTATGTTCAGTACATGCTGTTGTTTTAATTTAGACATGTATTCCGACGTGTAGGTTTAAACCACACGGACAACTATTGTCTGTGTTAATAAGCTGAATAGTCTGTCTGAGTGTTACCTGATATCTACCGCACTCAGAGGTATCACGTTTTAAAATTAGTAGCCCCTGTATAGAAACATGTGAACATAGAAGGTGGAATTTTAAAATTAAAATTTTATTTTTTAAAAACTGGGTCGAAATAAATATAATGAAGGTTTTTTCTGTCTGATCGACGCAAAGGAAAGCTTTACCTGGTGTAACCACTTAATGCATTTCGCGGTTACTCCGGGTACTTCTGCTGTGGTCAATGAATAAAATGCACTATTGAATATAGTAGTTAATGGGTTTCTGTTTAACTTGATTTTTTTGTAGCCCAAACGGGTAGTAAAACACAGTTATTAACAAAAAATGATGTAAATAAAAAGTCCTCAATCAAGTAATTAAAGCATGAAAAAATATAAAACTGTTTGTAAGTGTTATATGAGTATTTTTAATTAACATCGCTTTTTACTACCCGTTTGGGTCATACGCTTATGTAAAGATTACGCTAATGGTTTTATGGATTAAGGAGGTTATATTTAGACCCGCATTTACGTTGAGGTAGAGTGGAAAACCATTTTGAAGAAATCACCCTCAGTCCACTTGACCGAGATTCGATCCTCGATCCCCCCCGTCATCGGCAGTCTAGTCTACTGCGAGAGTAGCGCGTTAGACCGTGTGGCTCGCGGCCCACAAGTTTGCTAGCCCTGCTTTAGATAAACAGTTCCGCAGGATTAGCGCAGCTTGGAATGTTTTCACTTTCAATTGTTGGCCGATCCATTGATGAAGATAAATACGATCATTTCATGTAGAAGTTTATTTAAGCCCTTCATTAGTTCCAGTCATTATTATTATTGTTTCCATTAACAGCGCACAAAAAACTAGACTTCTCTAAACCAAAGTTTGATCAACTGAACGAGAAACTTTGTGAACCAGAAAATCACTGAATGTACACTCAGATTAACCTGAAAAGAAGCAACCTTACCTTGACTGATTACCTAATGGTCCTATCTTATAAATTACACCATAGTGGAACTAAGCAAGGCAGCAGTCTTACCTTTACTTATTACACTACGACCCTATCTTATAAGCTACACCATAGTGGAACTAAGCAAGGTAGCAGTCTTACCTTGACTGATTACACTATGACTATCTTATAAACTACACCATAGTGGAACTAAGCAAGGCAGCAGTCTTACCTTTACTTATTACAATATGACCCTATCTTATAAGCTACACCATAGTAGAACAAAGCAAGGTAGCAGTCTTACCTTGACTGATTACACTATGGTCCTATTTTATAAACTACACCATAGTAGAACAAAGCAAGGTAGCAGTCTTACCTTGACTGATTACACTATGACTATCTTATAAACTACACCATAGTGGAACTAAGCAAGGTAGCAGTCTTACCTTGACTGATTACACTATGACTATCTTATAAGCTACACCATAGTGGAACTAAGCAAGGCAGCAGTCTTACCTTGACTTATTACAATACGACCCTATCTTATAAGCTACACCATAGTAGAACAAAGCAAGGTAGCAGTCTTACCTTGACTGATTACACTATGGTCCTATTTTATAAACTACACCATAGTGGCACCAAGCAAGGTAGCAGTCTTACCTTGACTGACTACACTATGGTCCTATCTTATAAACTACACCATAGTGGAACTAAGCAAGGTCCCAGTCTATTTTCAAGGGACAGAGCATAGTTAAACTCTCCTGACTATACTACTAACGCGACGAAACTAGTGAAGTCAAGATGTTGTAAGGTGTTGTAACATTATTTACCCTGAAAGAGTGGTTAGAGAATGTTGTTAGACCTTGGACGAACATTGACTCACCCCGTCCTATTTGAATATTTTCAACTATAGGCCTTATTGGAAATTTCCGTTATCTGTGTTGTTTATAACCCACGGGAAATCAGAGATGTCTGCTAGAGTGTCCTCAGATAAATAGAACAAGGACGGAGGAGGTATCTTCCTCCACAGAGGAGGGAGATATTTCACACTCTGACCTGGCAGGTAAGGGTTCGACCTCTGACAGAGTCAGTGTTGTGAATGATGTGTGCTCTTGGCCACTTACCTTTGTTCTGTTGTACAACAAGTATTTCACGAAACATCCACTCACCTGCAACAAGAACGACCCAAGAGTATTAGATCCGTTTCCAGTTTGATGCCATCAACATTTGTCAACAATATCAACAACTCTTTATAAGAGAATTAATTAACAATGTGAGGGTTGAATTTAGCGACAGAGAATATACAGTGAGAGTGAGAGTGACAATTCCTTAGCACCCTTGGCTCGTATTAAGAAATGCACGTGTTGAAAGAGCAGGTAGGACACGTGTTGGGAAAACAGTTAAGACACGTGTTGGGAAAGCAGGTAAGACACGTGTTGGAACGTAGGTAAAGACTGCTCGTATAAACAGCCCGAAGAAGCAACTTTGTGTAAAGTTTCCTCTGATCTGATCTGAACCAACTCCAAGCAAAGCAGCTCCTGGAGGAGTTGATTGTCAACTGCACGTGACGTGTTTTCAAGTAATGAACCTCCTGAGAGGAGCAAGGAGCCCTAATAGCCAATATTAGGAGCGTGGATTTGCCCCAGGGGAAACTTTGTTAATCCGATAAACTGCGCCTGTCGGATTATTATGAACACACGTGCACTTTCTAAATACGGGGTTAAGTTCCGACCGAGACAAGGTAGTGTCTGCCCGCTGAGCATGTAACATACCACAGTTCACATAACATGAGAGCAGGGTTTGTAGTACGGGGATACCTCCATTTTGGGGGTTATTGTCTTACCCGGTAGCTTTGATGTCTAGAGAACTATCTAAAGGTAACTTAGGGGAATCCTCCATTTGGAGAGCATTCTTAATATAAGTCTGTACATGTTAACATCCTTAATATGAGTCTGTCTCTGTTAACATCCTTAATAGGAGTCTGTTCCTGTTAACATCCTTAATAGGAGTCTGTTCCTGTTAACATCCTTAATATGAGTCTGTCCCTGTCAACATCCTTAATATGAGTCTGTCCCTGTTAACATCCTTAATATGAGTCTGTCCCTGTTAACATCCTTAATATGAGTCTGTCCCTGTTAACATCCTTAATATGAGTCTGTCCCTGTTAACATCCTTAATATGAGTCTGTCCCTGTTAACATCCTTAATATGAGTCTGTCCCTGTTAACATCCTTAATATGAGTCTGTCCCTGTTAACATCCTTAATATGAGTCTGTCCCTGTTAACATCCTTAATATGAGTCTGTCCCTGTTAACATCCTTAATATGAGTCTGTCCCTGTTAACATCCTTAATATGAGTCTGTCCCTGTTAACATCCTTAATATGAGTCTGTCCCTGTTAACATCCTTAATATGAGTCTGTCCCTGTTAACATCCTTAATATGAGTCTGTCCCTGTTAACATCCTTAATATGAGTCTGTCCCTGTTAACATCCTTAATATGAGTCTGTCCCTGTTAACATCCTTAATATGAGTCTGTCCCTGTTAACATCCTTAATATGAGTCTGTCCCTGTTAACATCCTTAATATGAGTCTGTCCCTGTTAACATCCTTAATATGAGTCTGTCCCTGTTAACATCCTTAATATGAGTCTGTCCCTGTTAACATCCTTAATATGAGTCTGTCCCTGTTAACATCCTTAATATGAGTCTGTCCCTGTTAACATCCTTAATATGAGTCTGTCCCTGTTAACATCCTTAATATGAGTCTGTCCCTGTTAACATCCTTAATATGAGTCTGTCCCTGTTAACATCCTTAATATGAGTCTGTCCCTGTTAACATCCTTAATATGAGTCTGTCCCTGTTAACATCCTTAATATGAGTCTGTCCCTGTTAACATCCTTAATATGAGTCTGTCCCTGTTAACATCCTTAATATGAGTCTGTCCCTGTTAACATCCTTAATATGAGTCTGTCCCTGTTAACATCCTTAATATGAGTCTGTCCCTGTTAACATCCTTAATATGAGTCTGTCCCTGTTAACATCCTTAATATGAGTCTGTCCCTGTTAACATCCTTAATATGAGTCTGTCCCTGTTAACATCCTTAATATGAGTCTGTCCCTGTTAACATCCTTAATATGAGTCTGTCCCTGTTAACATCCTTAATATGAGTCTGTCCCTGTTAACATCCTTAATATGAGTCTGTCCCTGTTAACATCCTTAATATGAGTCTGTCCCTGTTAACATCCTTAATATGAGTCTGTCCCTGTTAACATCCTTAATATGAGTCTGTCCCTGTTAACATCCTTAATATGAGTCTGTCCCTGTTAACATCCTTAATATGAGTCTGTCCCTGTTAACATCCTTAATATGAGTCTGTCCCTGTTAACATCCTTAATATGAGTCTGTCCCTGTTAACATCCTTAATATGAGTCTGTCCTTGTCAACATCCTTAATATGAGTCTGTCCCTGTTAACATCCTTAGTATGAGTCTGTCCCTGTTAACATCCTTAATATGAGTCTGTCCCTGTTAACATCCTTAGTATAAGTCTGTCACGGTTGACATCGCAGGTCGTAATTATTGAAATTTTCAATTTAGGGTTATCTCGTGCACGATGATGTATTTGGGTAACAAGCTCACGTCTTGTTTTGGGGCATTTTAATTTTGGGTTAACCGGCTCCATGGTGTAGTGGTCAGTGCAGCTGGCTACGAACCTAGGTGTGCCGGGTTCGATTCCCGGTTGGTACCTTGGGTATTTTCCCCGAAAGGGGAATCACCCCAACAGTCACCACGGAAATAATGTACTGTACTATTATTACATTGGGGCGTCCCCTGGACAACGGTACATTAGTACTGGCTGATCTTTCAACAAACACTGGGCTCTCCGAGGGGTGTTTTATTCGCATATCCCCGTCCGTATGCAGGGCGGTTTAAATGGATGTTGTTGTTTGATCCACGTAGTTGATGCAATTATCTCTCGTGTACATCCGCTCGGGTTTACGCAAATAGGGTTTATTAGAGAGTGTACCCTCTGGCCAGCAACTTGCCCTATTCACTGAACCAGTGGTATTAAACCTTATTAGTGAGTGTACCCCCAAAGATGTTGGTGAAAAATGCTAATTAATAGTTTAGACATATTTTATAATCTACATCTAAAATAATTATAATAAAGTGCATTCCAAAAATGTATTAAATAATAAAATTTAAATGAGAAATATATATGTAGCCAATTATATACTTTAAATTTTAATTAACCCCTAAGATGTCTTGACGTACCCCCGGGGTACTGCACTTTCTGTGAAGTGTTTTGTTTGTGATATATGTTTTCAAATTTTTCACTGTCATTAAAAATAATTTTGCTAAAGTATCTCCTTCTTTCTCGTTTATTTGAGGACTTGGAAAGAAAACAAAAAAATAGGGGAGAGGGGGTTACAAAAAATGTATTATTGCCCGATAGTACAAAACATAACTTACCAAATAGAACTTTAGTTGTAAGCCATAAAAAGGCTATAATCACAAGAGCGCATGATATATTTCATTTCGCTTTATTCATATTTGAGGTATTTAACGTGCCCTTTCTTAACCGACTGATTATATCAGCACATGACTTACAAACTAACTTAAATCTAGAACAAACACAACACCCAGCCCCCCCCCCCCCCNTAATTCATCACTGATAAAGGGGAGACCCACATTTCATCAGTGATAATATTTTTTATCAGCCACCCCGGGAATCGAAGCCGGGCACCTTAGCTCAGTAGACAGTCTACCGACAGAGCTAAGGTGTCGGACACACTAAGATATTGTATTCATGTTTATTTTACAAAGAAATAAATTCGTACGGCCCGCATCCAATGAGAGTGTTTATGGCTAGTTAAGTAATACAGGGGTCTTCAACCCGTGGCCCGCCAGTTCATGAAAGATATTATCCAATTATTTAAAGAAAAAAAAATACAAATAAAGATTTATATTTCACATAGTTAAATCATAAAATAAATACGAGATTTAAGTAATTTTATAAGCTCTTTTTGCTCTATACTTGAAGAAAATTATTAAGTTTTCATACAAATATACCTTGAGACGGCAAATGAATATTCTAGTAGACAAAGGAGTGCGTTAGAACATAATCGGGAGTGTTCGGACACAGTCGGGAGTGTTCGGACCCAGTCGGGAGTGTTCGGACACATTCGGGAGTGTTCGGATACAGTCGGTAGTGTCCGGACACAGTCGGGAGTGTTCGGACACATTCGGGAGTGTTCGGACACAGTCGGGAGTGTTCGGACACATTCGGGAGTGTTCGGACACATTCGGGAGTGTTCGGACACATTCGGGAGTGTTCGGACACAGTCGGGAGTGTTCGGACACATTCGGGAGTGTTCGGACACAGTCGGGAGTGTTCGGATACAGTCGGTAGTGTTCGGACACAGTCGGGAGTGTTCGGACACATTCGGGAGTATTCATGTTCGTTCATCGCCGCTGAGACACTCGGGACGCCAATATAATAATAGTACCGTATATCAAGTGTTGGTAATATTGTGGGTAGAATATTGAGAGCCAACACGAGACAGAAACCCTGCCCCTTAGATCTTAAAAGGTTGAAGACCTCTGGAATAAGATGAGACTTGTCATTTTGTTTGTAACCTTAAACTGTGCCTATATACGAATGTTTATCAAAATGCTTATCAATCGAGTCCAATAAAATTAATTTTTAATATATTTTCTCTCTAAAATAAACCACCCTTAATTTTAAGGGCAGATCGATAATTCCAAAAACTAAACTGGAAAACCTTACGAAAGCCCTAGATACCAAGTTTCAGGTGAAATAATTTCGGTTCTAGGTTAACAAACAGACACACATATATACAGACATAAGGTGTTATGAAAACGACATTTTTTGGGTTTAGGGGTTCATAGAATGTCGATATCAATCAAAATATTGAGTTCTAGTTTTTTTAACGAACAATACTTGCTCTCTCCCTAAGGGCCACGAGAAAATAAAAAGATCCACACCCTTTGAATTCAAATAAAATACTTTTTTACAAGTTAACACGTAACCTATATATTATTTTTCATTTTTTTTAGCAGCGCGTTTTACTATCCGTTCAGGTTGTACACCAATGTACTAATTACACTAGTGTTTTGGGGAGGTGACCTGGTGGTCTAGGGGTAAGGTGTCGGACTTCTGTGCTGGGGGTCCGGGGCTCAATCCTCGGTCCCGGCACAGATTTATACTGATTGCCAAACCCTTCCTTCATCTCTGGCAAGCTGTGTATTAATCACAACTTGTGAATGTGTGGAATGTCAGGCCTCCATCGTGGTTCGGATCCCACGTTAAATTGTAAGTCCTCCATTTCATCTCACAATCACCCTACCATTACACATGAGCATAAGTGCATTTAACTCGAACGGGTAGTAAGACGCTTTGCTAATAGTAATAATAATAATTTAGGGATTATAAAGGTTTAATTGAGAGGAAGCGCACCCTCATTTGCGTGGAAGGAAAGTGGAAAGCCATTTGGGGGGAAAAACTCAGTGCACACGATTGTGATCGAGCCCCAACCTCCCCGTCTTCGGTGGTCTAGTCCTAAACGAGAGCAGCGCCTTAGACCACACGGCCACCGTAGCGGGTGGTAAGATATATAAATTATGGTCACATCTGGAGAGTAATTTCACTTGTACGTCGCTAGTGCACATCTCCATGACCTCAGACTTTCAGGAAAGAGAGTGAGAGAGTGTATTTTCATTTTGAGAGTTGTGCGAGATGTGGATCAGTCTGTAGCTCTTGACTGGCTCAACAGGTCCTCGAACCCCCGGCCTCACAGGGGCAATGCTCCTGATACAATTTGATACAGACTGACCCTAGAATATGATACATCTTCAACAGGGGAAAATATAGTTCATCAAACTGTCCCACATTGCGAGCTACAGTAGGATCTGGTTAGTTGGAACTCACCACGACGCCCCATGAATTTCATATTTGAATCAATCATAAAAATTAACATTTAATTCGAGTTTTAGGAGGAAATATTTGGATAATTCAAAGCCTCTAGATAGTTAATTTTTTTACAGTATGTATTCATTTCAGAGCAAACTTAACGATCTTTACTAAACCGAGAATGTCCAATAAAGTTGGAGTTAGCCTATTGACACACAGTAAATAAGAAGGCGGCGAGTTTTGCACCGGCGGCGAGCGTGTTGCCTAATATAGGAGATGTGTTGACCGAGCTTACATCAATTCCGATGTGTACCGGTATGCTAAATTTTAACAAGTTTTTATATTTTGTGTTTGAATTTTTCTTTTTGTTTTTATGTAGGTATTTATTGTGTAAGTGATATATATATAATATTTTGAGGTTTGATTTATTGTGTACCAGCTTTATAGATAATGATGAAAAGGGTTAGTTCGAATTTCGGATATTTCAATTGATTTTTTTAGATATCCCTTGTACTTGGAATTGAAAAAGTTCCACTGTATTTGAGAGCAGCCATTGTAAGACGAGGTAAGCCCCTGACAAGGGAGGACTAGGGAGAGGACCTATAAGGGAGCGGGGTTCAGATTACCTGATTGGTTGAAATAGGGGGGATTATCGGGACGGGAGTGGTGCCAACTTGATAACACTTGGTAACAGTTGTGTGTAGGAATAGTAATAGTAACAAACTAATTGTGGAAGAAATATATATCGACTACATGTTGCCTGCGATTGTGGATTATAGCAGTTCGGATCAACCCATCATACCGACTAGTTTCAACTACCCTGGTGTTAGTATATGTTAGTTACAAGTACCCTGGTGTTGGTATCTGTTAGTTACAAGTACCCTGGTGTTAGTATATGTTAGTTACAAGTACCTTGGTGTTAGTATATGTTAGTTACAAGTACCTTGGTGTTAGTATATGTTAGTTACAAGTACCTTGGTGTTATTATATGTTAGTTACAAGTACCCTGGTGTTAGTATATGTTAGTTACAAGTACCCTGGTATTAGTATATGTTAGTTACAAGTACCCTGGTGTTAGTATATGTTAGTTTTAGCTACCCTGGAGTTAGAGTATACTGGTTTTAACCACCCTGGGGTAAGTTTTAAACTGTTTGCTAGCCTGGTAATCTTAGAATCAGTACCGATACTAAAAGAAGGTACGAGGGTCCTGTTAATACTTTCTACCATCACTAACTTCTTTCTTTTTCTTCTCCGCCTTCATGTAGACCGTGTTGTTATGGCAACGCTGAAACGATAGATTTGGGAACTGAGGCGTGGTGGTGACGTCATAATGTGTGCTTTGTATACAGCCGCACTCTGAGTAACACCTTGACTGAGATCAGAGGGAGGTCCAGTTCACAGTAACACGAAGTAACATGGAAGAGTGTTGTTACCTTGCATTCAATGGTATATTATATTAATAAAGAATAGCCGCTGTGGACGTGGTTTAAGACGTCAGTAATGTACTCGATGTCCAAATTTAAACAACTACACGCTCGAGATTCTCGATCGATTGCTTAGAAATATTAGATAAAAAATAGTAGGGGGTGTGCAAAGGCCACTTTTTAAATGCGAAGCGAATCTTGAAACTTGCGAAGAAAAGTCGAAGTCGAAGTCGAAGCTACTTAGGAGATTTTTTATTGTTGTCACTTAACGCTACTTTTAATTTTTAAATTAATTATTTTTCTAGATCTTGTCAGTAACGAGGGCCAGAAAAATTTATTTATTTGTTACCTAGGGACTATATTAATAATTAATGTACACAGGCTTATTGATAAGCTTAGTAACTTATCAATTAAGTTTTGATTTTTACTTAAATCACGGAGTTTATAATATTATTCTGCAAACTTTCATATGCATGTCTTTTTATCTGCATTTCTCTGATAATAATTATAAATTAAATTCTGTTTTCGTTTCTTACGTTTCGTATAAGCCATTTTGAATAGTAAAGAAAACGCGAAGAAGCTATGAAAAACTTATGTGTCAAAATGCACGTGTAAATTTGTCACAGATAGTTCCAAAGAGATAGAATATTAAGGACCAAACATTAGACGCGAGCTGGGATGATTGCACAACTAAGGCGCTTTCTCTGCTTCATACCAGTGACCTTGGTGTTATTTATTTATAGGTATTTTTATTTTTTAACAAAATTATGTTGGCGATAGTGAATATAATATATTAACATTTACTTACTCGTTTTTTATTCATGCTTACGTTGTGTTAGTTAAATTACTAGTCAGTATTAAAATTATGTTTGGTAACGGTTTTAAAATTTTCAAATATTGAAAAATGTAATATTTGGTAAGAAAAAATTAAATCGTTTGATAATTTATCGAAGTTTTATCCTTCCTTCGAAATTTTTCGAATATGCGAAGGTTATTGTAGATGTCGATGTCGAAGTAGATTTGTCCTTCGACTTCGACTTTTCGAAGCTTCGCACACCATTAAAAAACAGTTTGAATTCTCGTTGGACCAATAATCTACTTGGACGAACTGTGGAAACGACAAGATGGTTGTTAATGATAGGATACAACCTGGGCCCCTCAACCATATCGACTATTTCATTCAGGTCCCCAAGAGCTCTGAATAATAAATAAACAGCACTGCCTAAACAATGTTTATCTTGGTTTAGACTGTAGCTCTGTCTCCAGACAATGTTTATCTTGGTTTGGACTGTACCTCTGTCTCCAGACAATGTTTATCTTGGTTTGGACTGTACCTCTGTCTCCAGACAATGTTTATCTTGGTTTAGACTTACCTTTGTCTCCAGACAATGTTTATCTTGGTTTGGACTGTACCTCTGTCTCCAGACAATGTTTATCTTGGTTTAGACTGTACCTCTGTCTCCAGACAATGTTTATCTTGGTTTGGACTGTACTTCTGTTTCCAGACAATGTTTATCTTGGTTTAGACTGTACCTCTGTCTCCAGACAATGTTTATCTTGGTTTGGACTGTACCCATGTCTCAATATCACTACCGAGCGTCTCATTATAATAAACCAAGTGTCTTCAAGCGTTGCCAAATTGGCAGCACTTCCTCGTCTCGCAATCATCCCATCACCGGACTGTGGAGTACTCGTCCACTCAGAGAGGTATTGTTCAAGGTCACGCATGTCTGCCAGGGAGGCTGGATTATTACTTCTGATGACAGAAAGTCAACCGATTGTCTCATTGAGCGGATAGTATTACAACTGCTTCTCTAAGAAAAGTGACACTGGCATACACCTCAATAACATTATTGATAAATATTGAACATTACTACCTGCACGACTTACAAACAAGGGTTCAAGTGGCATATGTTAGTTCTCAATAAGTTGGAGGAAACACAGTGTATAGGCTTCATAAGTGGAGGTCATGTGATGGTATTCCAGTTCACAGTTTGAGTCAACCCCGCGAGTCCTTGTACCTTGACGGGGTTTAGACGAGGTCATGTGATGGTATTCCAGTTCATAGCTTGAGTCCACCATCGTGAGTCCTTGTACCTTGACGAGGGTTTAGACGAGGTCATGTGTTGGTAGTCCAGTTCACAACTTGAGTCAACCTCACGAGTCCTTGTACCTTGACGGGAGTTTAGACGAGGTCATGTGATGATATTCCAGTTCACAGCTTGAGTCAACCCCGCGAGTCCTTGTACCTTGACGGGGTTTAGACGAGGTCATGTGATGGTATTCCAGTTCATAGCTTGAGTCCACCATCGTGAGTCCTTGTACCTTGACGGGAGTTTAGACGAGGTCATGTGTTGGTATTCCAGTTCACAGATTGAGTCAACCTCACGAGTCCTTGTACCTTGACGAGGGTTTAGACGAGGTCATGTGTTGGTAGTCCAGTTCACAACTTGAGTCAACCTCACGAGTCCTTTTACCTTGACGGGAGTTTAGACAAGGTCATGTGTTGGTAGTCCAGTTCACAGATTGAGTCAACCTCACGAGTCCTTGTACCTTGACGAGGGTTTAGACGAGGTCATGTGATGGTAGTCCAGTTCACAACTTGAGTCAACCTCACGAGTCCTTGTACCTTGACGAGGGTTTAGACGAGGTCATGTGTTGGTAGTTCAGTTCACAACTTGAGTCAACCTCACGAGTCCTTGTACCTTGACGGGGTTCAGACGAGGTCATGTGATGGTATTCCAGTTCACAGATTGAGTCAACCTCACGAGTACTTGTACCTTGACGAGGGTTTAGACGAGGTCATGTGTTGGTATTCCAGTTCACAGCTTGAGTCAACCTCGTGAGTCCTTGTACCTTGACGAGGATTTAGACGAGGTCATGTGATGGTATTCCAGTTCACAGAATGAGTCAACCTCACGAGTCCTTGTACTTTGACGGGGGTTTAGACCAGGTCATGTGTTGGTATTCCAGTTCACAGCTTGAGTCAACCTCACGAGTCCTTGTACCTTGACGGGGGTTTGTGAAGCGGGGGTATGGAATGAGGAGAGCGTTGGATGAGTTTTGGCAACTCCCTGTAAATGTGGACAGATTTAATGGCGTTCGGGAAACTTTTAATGGAAACCCTCTGCAGCCACACTTATTATTGGGTCTGTTACTATCCACATTAAGAGGCTCCAAACTATCTGCAGCTTTTATTGACTTATAATTTCAATTGAAAAGGAATCAAATAAAACACTCTTGGTAAAAGTTGTACAGCTCCTGAATAGGACGCGTCAACAAGAATTGTAATAAAAGTCAAATAATGGGCATATACCTGGCTACTTCAAAAAGTCTCCGCACTTTTTTTTCCCGCAGATTCTTTGTTTATTTTAGATACACCATACTTGCATTATTTTTCAATATAGTCTCCCTGCTTCTTAATACACTTAGCCCAGCGCTCTACAAGCTTTATTATTCCGGCAGAAACAAAAGGTTTTTGGTTGTGTGCGTCAACCAATCATGCGCAGCGTTTTCCACCGCATCATCACGACTTTTCAGCGCGTTCTTGAATGGCCCAAACAGATGAAAATCAGACGGTACCAGTTCTGGACTGTAGGTAAGATGGTTGAAGCTTCCCACTTCACGTTTTGAAGGGTGTTCAGGATGTGGACAGTCATATGAGGACGCGGATTATCGTGTAACAAAACAACACTCTCCGAAGGTCATTCTCTCCGTTTTGTTCGTATAGCTGGCAGTAGTTCACGTTGCAGCATGTAAGAATACAGTTTACTTGTTAAAGTAGTACCACGGTCCAATTAATGTTCAAGAATAGGACCTTGGGAATACCAGAACAATATGAACATAAGCTTTCTTCCAGCGGAGCGTCTAGATTTTTTTGTAAGCAGATATATGTGTTTTTTTTACTGCATATTCTGACATTTGGTTTCCGGTTCGTGGGGATGAATTCAAGTTTCATTCCCTGTCATGGTGTAATTCAAAAAGTTATCACCTTTAGATGGTAGCGTTTCAAATGACGAGAGCAGATGTCCAGACGATTGTCATTTCCATTGAGATTTGAATATGTGACCTTTATAAATATGAGGATCTTTCACTCACAATCTGCCTCAATGAGCGGAGGTTTGAATGTGACCTTTATAAATCTCCTGAGGATCCTTCTAATACTCTTTCGCTCACAATCTGCCTCCTTGCAGGTAGGTCTAAATGTGACTTAGGAACAATTCACAAGCAGCTTTTATACCATAGCTTGTGTTATTGGGTTTACTAACATTGATGAATATGAACAGTAATCAATGGTCGCGACGAAGTTTTCCAGCCAACTATTCAGAAAGTTTACTCTAGACCAGCCTTTCAGTTCGGAGCTTGTGCCATAACGTGTTTACCATTCTCTCGCCAGGTGAATGCTATAGGAGGTCACAGGACGACCCACTGGAGGAGAGTTGCTATGTGCACGTTGTTTACATTACCAGGTGAGCGTCAGAGAGCAGTGTAACGCTTATGGACATTATGAACAATGTGTTATTGTCTGTTGTAAATACATCACTTCCCATTATTTATTATATCTTTGAGATACTCTACGTGTTATGTATGCATTCCTTCCACTATTCAAAGAGAGCTCTCAGTTCGAGTGGCTTGAACAATTCCTCGGGAGCTAAGGAAAATGATGGAATCAATCACACAAATAATATAATTCACACCTCGAAAGTTTACAAGTTCTTGAAATATTATACGGAAAAATATGTCGGCGTGAGGAAGGAAGGAAGAGTTCACTATTATATGCGAACATTAATCTATTTTCAAATAAATAATGAGAAACTAAAATCGTCGATATTATAGCCTAATGTATTAGAGTGAGGCCTACCTAAATTCGACAGTTGGACTGGATCTCGACTGTTTTACGTGTTCATACATGTCGAGTATCCAACTATCAATTTTTAAAACAATATTTTAACTTAATTAATAACTTTGAAAGTGCCTTCTATTTAAAAATATTGATATTGACATTGTTTTTGTATGTAGGTGCACTACTGTGGCAGATAAGCGGTTGAGACCTTTCTTGCTTTTACAGTTAGTCGTTATTTTCTAAAAAGTCATTCATTTGGGCAAACAAGTCAACACATCCCTCTCTCAAAACTAAGGGCCAGTTTCATAGTCAAATTTAGTACGCCTCAAGTGCGGCGCTATACCTAATACAAGACGTCACCTACCTGAAATTGAATGGAATGGGCCAGTTTCATATGCGAAACTGGCCCATTTCATTCGATTTCAGGTAGGTGACGTCTTGTATTTAGTATAGCGCCGCACTTGAGGCGTACTAAATCTGACTATGAAACTGACCCTTAGTCCTGTTAAATTTAGTCAACCTCCTTGACCTTGACACAAGCTCACCTTCCCTTTCTGTTCACGAAAATCGGATCCAGTCAAGGTGTTCTACTATGGGTGCATATTGAGCCTCGCTCTCCCGAAAATGTGGACGTAGTTCTGGAAGCCTCCCCCAATTCCCCGGTCTCGGGATCACCATGGTAACCCAACAAACACCCTCGCCTCGTACAACCAGCAGTGGGAGTCCCGTTCAGGGAATAGTTTCAGTCAGAATCATCAGTATCATGTCTGGAGAGGTCAACTGCTTACTGATGGACCCTGGTTTGATACGGGCTGTACTTATATAAGATATACTGCTTCGTTCTGATTATATCCCTTGGTCATTAATTACTTCGCCATACACCAGTAGAATAAGATGTTTTAAACTATACGCGAAGAAAATTCTACCACCCAGAAAGAGATATTTTACTATTATCTTTTATAAGCAACCAATTTGCACTGAATTAGTTGATTAATGTTGCATTTATGAAGTTAGTACAAAGTAAAGTTCCAACATTGTTACAATTCACTCAAATCGTTTGAAAACAAGAGGTTTTATTTATGAATACCGTTTAGAAACAGGTTTTTAGATCAAGAGTTAGCTGTTACGTCAGCTCTTGCAGAAATCTGGATGAACGGCGATTACGGCTTCATTCCTTAGATGGCCCGATTCTCTTCTTGGATCCATCGCGCAGAATCCAGCAAAGGGTTTCTCTTTCGTTTTTACTGGATTAATTTCACTGGCGCAATTTACTGTTTCCGGCGGACTAAATCTTGTAGTTTATTGAACGCGACGTTTCCAAGAGGTGGGTGTCAAGTCGGGCGCTTCCTCCTCGCGTGTGATATTCCTGGTTTACAGAGCACATGTGGGAGGGGACATCACAGACAAGAGGTGTAGCAGATCAATGAGTCGCGCTGCATCACGCGTATGAATTGTTGTATTGGAGACCAGTGACGCGAGGGACGTGGTCAGTTGTTACCTGTTACAACAATATTAATGTCTCATTTAAATCGTTAGTCAATTATTTGACGTTTTCATTTATTTATTCGTTCAATTAAGACTATTTGGTGATATTTAAATGCTTAATTACCTGCTTCGGTGACCGCATAGCCTAAGGCGTCACTATCGTGCTGGATTAGATTGCCGATGAAAGGGAGGTAGAGGTTTGAATCCTTGTCGAGTGTACTGAAGGTGTGTTTTTTTAAATAGTTTTCCACACACACACTTTCTCTAAATTCAACCTTCCTTATCCCTGGCTCATTAGTGTAATTAGTACTATAACCTGAACAGACAGCAAGACGCAGTGCTACAAAGAAAATAATGTTGTACTGTAATTGTATGTACTGTATTTTGTTTCTATGATAATCAAAACCGACTATCTCTCGTGCTTACAATCTCATGTGAGTGATGGCGCACTCCAATTTCCTAAAGGGAGCTCGTGTTACAATAGTATTGTATTTGTCCAGACAGCTACTGTGCTGCGCTCTATCCACCAGTCAGAGAACCAAGCCGGTCACGTATCGGAACTACCGCTAGAATCAATCTCACTCCAGTTCCGTGTTTTCTCAAGTGTGAAGAATGTTGACTTGGCCGCCCGCCACCAAGTGATGAACCACGTGTGTGGGACCGTATGTGAGACACGTGTGTGATACCATGTGTACATTCACCGAGTTAAATTTAATCTTCTGTTTACCTCGTCCCGCGTCGCTCTATTCACAAAACAACTGTTAGTGAATGCCGTGATCGGCTGGTTGCTGAATATAATTTGTTATTATGTATTTAACTTAGGTGTACCGCCTCTTACTACCCGTCCGGGTGCGTGGCGGAAGAGTGGTAAACCATTAAGGAACACTCACATAAGTTCAACCAGAACGAGATTCGGAACTAGATCTCTACGTCATCGACAAACCAGACAAGATTAGACTGACGCCTTTATTCACATTCTCTCTGGTGTGGGCTGGGCTGCAGTTAGCTAATACCCCTTCAGGGGTTACTAGGACGTGTTCTAGAGTAGATGTTGGCTAGGGAATTAAGAACACAAGTTACTAAGACGTGTTCTGGAGTAGATGTTGGTTAGGGATATAATAACACAGGTTACTAAGACGTGTTCTAGAGTAGATGTTGGTTAGGGATATAATAACACAGGTTACTAAGACGTGTTCTAGAGTAGATGTTGGTTAGGGATGTAAGAACACAAGTTACTAAGACGTGTTCTAGAGTAGATGTTGTTTAGGAATATAAGAACACAACTTACTAAGACGTGTTCTGGAGTAGATGTTGGTTAGGGATATAAGAACACAAGTTACTAAGACGTGTTCTGGAGTAGATGTTGGTTAGGGATATAAGAACACAAGTTACTAAGACGTGTTCTGGAGTATATGTTGGCTAGGGAATTAAGAACACAAGTTACTAAGACGTGTTCTGGAGTAGATGTTGGTTAGGGATATAAGAACACAACTTACTAAGACGTGTTCTGGAGTAGATGTTGGTTAGGGATATAAGAACACAACTTACTAAGACGTGTTCTGTAGTAGATGTTGGTTAGGGATATAAGAACACAACTTACTAAGACGTGTTCTGGAGTAGATGTTGGTTAGGGATATAAGAACACGTGTTCTTAAGAAGCATTTAAAACCAAATTCAACCCATTGTTTTACGATAAACCTTCATTTAAGTAAATACTTATCAAGTTTTTATAGTTATAAAGAAAAATTTGCAAAGCTTTTGGATTTGTCTTGTAAGCGAGGTGTTTGGAATGAAATAAAAAGGAGGGATCCAAAAATAGAGCTAAGATGACGTTAAAAAAATAAAACTAGTTTTCAAAGTAATACATTAGGAAGGAGAAAGAAGGGAGGGAGGGGTGGCTTAATGGAGATAAATGAGCATCACCGTGCGTTCTAATTCCAGAAGTTTGCAATAACGAAGAGAATTGCAACAAAATGAATCTCTTGACAAACAATATAAACTAAAAATAAAATAAAGTACGTTTATAAGACCATTTAATGTTCAGTTTTACAGATCCAAGAGTTAAGCACTTATGCAATATTTTAAAATCTGACTAAATGGAAAAGAAAAGTCACCTTTGGACAATTTATCGGCTACTAAAACATTCGGGAATACGAGGTAAGGAGTTATTTCCTGTCTCTTCGCTTGTGTTGTACATCCTCCCTTGTAAGTCTTGTTACTCATACATTCTCCTCTCCATTACTCCCTTGTGTTGTACATCCTCCCTTGTAGGTCTTGTTACTCATACATTCTCCTCTGCATTACTCCCTTGTGTTGTACATCCTCCCTTGTAGGTCTTGTTACTCATCCATTCTCCTCTGCATTATTCCCTTGTGTTGTACATCCTCCCTTGTAGGTCTTGTTATCCATTCTCCTCCATTACTCCCTTGTGTTGTAAATCCTCCCTTGTAGGTCTTGTTATCCATTCTCCTCTCCATTACTCGCTGTGTTGTACATCCTCCCTTGTAGGTCTTGTTACTCATCCATTCTCCTCTCCATTACTCCCTTGTCCAAACTTAACCTCAGCGCACCTCTCCTGTTCCTCCACAGGAGCTGAAGGCGGATCTCGGATGTTTGTGAACAGGAAGTAGAGACAGTAAATAGATCGATCTCCCTCCATCACAGCTGTAGTGCTGGTGAGAGGCATCCAGGGGCAGCAGGAACCACTTGTTTACAAGAGGGTTAGGGGGGGGAGCCAAGAGGCAAGTTGACCCGTGAAGCAATTTGAAAAACCTTGATCCATCTGATATTGCTCAGCGCACAGCCGTCATGATAGACGAATAAATAGTGCAAAGCCATCATGATAGTACTTCACAATAGGAGATAATAGTACACAGCCACCATGATAGCACTTCACCATACGAGATAA
>CABFWO010005209.1:0-51302 GCA_902155825.1 Timema genevievae
ACTAGTAAGACTGTAGTAACGATAATAACATGGAGCGAGGTATACTGTTCACAGAACTACTAGTAAGACTGTAGTAACGATAATAATTTGGAGGGAGCAAGGATTACTGTTAATAAAAATACTAGTTTTACAAAAATTGGGGAGAGTTATACCTCAACCCCCCTTCTTAAGAAATTTAGGGATATGAAACTAGAGGGGTACATCATTATTCCAACAATCGATAGGCCCTTACACCGCGGTCGTTTCTTGGTCACCCTGTAAGATGTCCAACAAAATGTCATCTAGCAAAACACTGGTTGCTTTTCGTTACGCTCTATTTATCGCGAAGTTGGCAACAAGTGGAATAGACCATTGAGTGCTAATGGACTGGAGTGGGGTTAAGGGGTTGTGTGGGTGTGGCAGGTCAGATTGTCTCAGAAGCTACAAGTGGCCTGGAGGATGGATGGATTGCCCCTCCATTGTTTAAACACACAAAGATCCGATATCTGGTCGAATCGATCATATCCATCTCAGTGCTATTTTGGTACCATTAAATAAACAAGTTAACGGGAATATAGAACAAGTATTACAAATGTTTGGACGAGTGACATATAGTTTTATATTCAATATTAATATAAAACACTTAGTTTTAAAAAAATTTTTAAACAGAATATTGTTTTAATTTAATCAATTAATCCAAAGTGCTTGCTGGCTGGCCGCCTCTTTAAGAGAGAAATTGCCGTCCAGACGTTCAGCTCTTACGCAATATTAATCTTAAGATGCTTTATTTAAATACATAATTTATGTCAGATTAAAGTAGAGAGATTCCAACAAGGCTCTCGTTTTCAAACAACCCATATAATTAGTGTTTTATCAATAAAAAAAGTAACATAAGCCCATTTTAAAAGACTTTTTAATCAAATTTGCGGAGCTATAAGAGTAGGCTTGCTGAAAAAGAGCTCTAGATTTAACCTTCCTCTAAGAAATGTAATCGGATCACAATACAAAAACTTTAATATATTTGAGAACTATCAGCGATGTTTACTCTTAACCTTGAGATAATAATTTTCGTAGTTTTCTCTCCCCTCTTTCTTGTTGATATGACGAAGCGTGGTTGTAGATGAAGGGTTAAAGGAAGTACAAGCTTATAGGGAATAAATTAGTTCCAGAAAACAAATTAGTCCATTTTATTTTAAGCCGTGTGGCCTGAAAGCGATTGAAACGTTCTTGTAATAACTTTCCTTTTTCCATACGGAATACACAGTATTAATAAATAATTTGTATTGACATTTGTTATTCATTAAATTTAAGAAACAACTTATTTTAGATGTTCATACCATCATTATATTTTCAATAATACATTAAAATTTAGAAAAGTACAAAATAAATTGGATTACATTGGGAAAGGTGCATGGATATTTATGAAGCATTATTTTATCTAATATATATAATTATAAGATTGTGATCGTATTTAAATGAATAAAAGTTTAAACATTTAATTGCTCTTTAATAATTATTTATGTGGACAGTTTTCAATAAATTTATTTTAAAATTTCCCCAGTTTAAAAATACGTAATTAAAATATTATGAAACTATGTTTCTTTTCAAAAATTGTGTATGCAATGTACTTTAATCTAATATATATATTTCGACAAGTTTATGTGATAAAATTTAATATTTAATCAAATTTAAATTTTAAATAATTTTAATCTTTTAAACCTTGGATTTGAAGATCATATGTTACCTGAAATTAATATTTATAACTGAAGTAGTGCACGTGTAAGACTAATATCAGAAGATAACAGAAGAAAAAAAAATTATATATTAGTAAGAAGAATAGCGCAAGCAATTCAAGGAACAAGAATTCAATATATCCGGTCGGAATTTGAACCCAGCTCTACTTGTTACCCGAAAACCAGACAAGGCAATGTTGATGCCTTAAAAAATTTGTTCTTAATAATAATAATAATAATAATAATATTTAGTACCGCGTCTTACTACCCGTTCGGGTTATACGCTTAAGTACTAATTACGCTAATGGATTAGGAATTGGGAGGGTTGAAACTAGAGGAATGAGCCCAAATTTGCGTGGAGGGAGAGTGGAAAACCATTTAGGAAAAACCCCTCCCAATTCACCCGACTGATATTCGAACCTCGATATCCCCGTCCTCGGCGGTCGAGCTCAACACGACTAGCGCTTTAGCCAACTACGCCACCGAGGCGGGTAATTTGATCTTAAGTTTAACTTTAAAAAAAGAAGCAAATTGGCGAAATATATATATATTTTAAAACCCTGTCTTAATACTCGTTCGGGTTATATATTTTTGTACTAATTACGCTAATGGTTTTAGTGATTATGAAGGTTATATTTTGGAAAAGTGTACGCGTATTTGCGTGGAGGGAGAGTGTAAAACAATTTTGGAAAAAACCTCAATACATCAGTCCGATATTCGAACCTCAGTCTCCCCGACAGTGGTAGTCTAGTCTACTGCGAGATTAGGGCGTTAGAGCACGCAGTCTCCAAAGTGGATTCCAGAATATGTTCCCTATTCATAATGGAACACTATCATATGTCCAAGTTGGCATTTATTATGTTTTTATCATTTTGTGCCCAGCAGTTGGCAACAAGTGGTACAGTGGAGCTACAAGTGGACTTGTTGAACCGGACTGCTATTGTTCGAGTCTGGTCCAGATGCAATATTCATACACATCGATCCGCACCTTCCCCCCCACCCCTTTTCCGTCTCCCCCCTCATCCATCACTACAGCGCCATTATACAAGCGGAGAAATAGGTGATGGAAAGAGGGGGAGGAGGGGTACTCATTTAAAATTGAAAAATAAAAAGTTATTCATGAGTATAAATTATTTATCTCTTCCATTTTTTATTCGCCCTTCAACTTTGCACATAATGTATACAAAATGGTACTCCCCTATTTAAGACTGGTAACATTATTTTGAAGAGAAAAAAAAATCTTAAAAATTATTCAGGATGTCAACATTGATTCGATTCCTCCCTTTTAATTGTGTAAATAGGATATTTTATAATCGTATTTTCTCATAAAAATATTCCTTCCTAACATTTCCTAATGTAAAATAAAACAGCAATTCATGTGTAAAAAAAATTGATACCAGGGGTCACACGGTTTAAAGAGCTAGGCTCGCAATAGATAGGTAATTTTTTTAACTTACAAATAGAAAATTACACAATATTTTACCGTGTGAATGGGATTTCATTGCAAAATTTTGTATGTGACAAAAACCGTTATTTAGTGACAACCATTGTTATGATGCTTCATTTTATAGGTGAGTTCTGAGTATGAGTGTTATGTTGGTGTAGAGAGTACAACGCAAATCGCTGAGGATATTGATCGTGACAATACCATAAAATCCTTGTTCACAGAGGTAGGCTGTATTGGCAAAAGAGCGTAAAAAACCTTTCCAACTTCTCAAGTCAGAATGGGCTTCTCCTTGAGCTAAGTCTAAAATTCAGAGTACCAGAGTGTTTCAAAACGTTGTTTCGACACGGTTGCTATTGTCAATATTGCAGTAATTTTTCATTATAAACCAGTTTGATGAAGTATTTGTAATCTGTAATATTTCATAAATGTTTACAGGTTATTTTCCGAGATCTTCCCGCGACCCCAGGACCATCATTGTGACCCTCATTTGGGTCGTGGACCTGGGCTTGTGAACCACTGTTTTAAAGCTTCAATATATTTTAACTAAATCCGCTGATGATTATATCTGGCCAAGCACTCGTTAAAACTTTCATTCTTAAAGTCTGCGGTCTTCCGAAATAAGTTTGTAGTAAGGAGAAATTATTCAAAAACCCTGAAATCTACACTTCTTCATACAAAAAAAATTAAGGACAAAAGAATCATCTTTAAAGTTACTTCAAACTCTGTTCTAAAGACTCGAGATTGTTCTCTCAACATTTCTAAAGAGGGGAAAAAAATAATAAGTTTTCAAGTTTTAAATCTCAAGACTTAATGAATTGTTAGCCAAGCGATATTTCTTGTTGACTGTAGAATAAGTTGACAGAATTTCCCATCTTATACTTCTTTCTTTGTGACTTTATATATTTTGGAAAACAAAGCACACGTGCTTATTAATGCATCGACTTGAATAAACCAATCCAATTAGCGTCGCTGACAGCATTTTATAATTTAAAACTTGATTTCTTAAGTCCATTTATATTTAAAATCGTACTAGTTTATTAAAAAAGTGATATATAAAACATTCTTAAGAAAACTCTGTACAAATTAAACTGGTGCTTGTATTTTGAAATGTTGGTATGAAATATGTTTTTACAATAAATTTTAAACCTTTTTAAGATACTAAGTTTCTTACAAACCAGGGTTTATAAATTTTTTATAAGCATTGGTAGCACTGGCAAGAATAAATTGACTCTTTTTAAAAATCTAACTGTGGAGCATAGCAACTCCTAAGTTCACTCAAACTTGATTCGAGCAGAGCCCTGAGTTTCAGGAACAAAACTCAACCACAGAAGTAGAGTTTGCTGGTGCTGAACCAACCATTCTGAACCCTGAACCAACTACCCGTCAGAACCGTACGACCACCAATACATATCTCATTCATGGAAGACTTTTAGTACTTTGTGCCTTGACTGATTTGACCCCACGTGAAGACAGGTTCGAGTCCTGGTTAAAATTGACATACGATTTCTCACAAAGCTGATAAAATCTCCAATATTCTTGAAATTATATATATATATATATATATATATTTGATATTCTAGTTTCCACTAATTTAAATTTTGAGAATGGTTGAGCCGATTTTGACAAACGATTACTCATTTTAAAGTTTAGGGGTCCATAAATTCGTAAAAATAGGTACTTTTAGTAGAAAACCCGACTTTTGGAGAGGATTTACAGCTTTGATGTTGTGGGCATCGTGGTTCACCTGTATTATTATTTAGCACCGCGTCTTACTACACGTTCGGGCTATACGCTTATGTACTAATTACGCTAATGGGTTAGGAATTGGGAAGGTTGTATTTAGAGGAAGTGAGTCCGCATTTGCGTGCAGGGAGAGTTTGAAACCATTTAGGTAAAACCACCCCCAGTTCACTCGACCGAGGTTCAAACCTCAAACTCCCCATCCACGGCAGTCTAGCTCAACATGAAACTAGCGCGTTAGCTAACTACGCCACCGAGGCGGGTATGGCTCGCCTGTAAAATCATTCTTTGTTAACATCATCATTGAAACCCTGATTTGTTTTTCATTGTAATTTAAAGAGAATAGAAAGTAATGCCTGATGAAGAAAGACATCTGATAGTCTAAGCGTGTGACGTCACTCGTAAACAAGCCAACTCATTTCATAAACAAAGCTATATGGAAGATAAACTAAGTTGTCAAAAATCAGTTCACATTTTGTAAATTTTAATAATAATATTTTTTTTAAATCCACACCAATATCCTATTAACGTCATTAATATACGTCTTTAAAATATATATATGTGTGTGTGTGTGTGTGTGTGTGTGTGTGCGTGTGTGGCTGTTTTAGTATTAAAATATAACTGCTGTGTACTGGGTGACGTAAACTATTACATAATCATATTCTTCCAAATGGCGCTACATTTCTATTAACTCTACATTGTATGAATGTGTATCTATTAAAAATAATAATAATACTAACACATTTCTTACTTCAGTGGTATGGTGTGCCAAATAGAACAATCACGGTAACAACTCGTACACACCAAGAAAACCAACAATAGGATAAAATTAATCCTTTTTTTTTCATTATTGGTTTATTCTTCTTCTTTATTTTTATATATTTTGCCTCTGCTCATAAAATGGTCTTTATAATATCCAGCCCTAACACATATTTTACCAATATCATTTGATTGAGGGAATTAATTTATTAGCCTGATAAAACATTTTGTTGTGGTTGGAATGTTGCTATCGTTAATTCACATTTAAATCTACAAAATGTATCAATATTTGCATTTAAAATGTTAGTTAGTAAATTTCGTGAAAAGATTTTTTTTTGGTCCATGTATTATAAATTCAAAAATGATTCAATGAACATATATACATAAATCTATTTACAATTTGATAAGCCAATTTTGGTTAACTGAGAGCAATACGATAACAAAACGTTAATATAAATTGCAGTATTCGCTATACAATCCCCTTGGTCTATTAAATATTTAAATTACAAATACGCCATGAGGCATTCATTTCGTAAAATAATAGTCCTGTTGGGTAAATAATTAGTCTTAGATGATGTTGTGCCTTGCGAATATTTTATGAGGAATCCAAACCAAAAGCGCCACGAGTGTTTTGTACACTAATATAATATACTATGTGATAAAAATAATGAGGTACCAGAGAAAACCATTTATTCCAGATACTTTTAAATCAGGGTGAAATATTCCTCATTTAAAAAAAACTAGTTATGACGTTATGAAAAAATTACCCTTTTTTACAATTATATATATATATATATATATATATATACCTTTCAATAATTTGAATAGAATTTACAAAAATCACAACATTAAATTTATTTTGATTAACATAACTAACTTACCTTTTCATTTATTACCATTCTGGCCAGGGACGTTGGCTACGCTCTTAGATCTTATCAACCTTACTATTTATTGTTTCAGCTTGTATATCTAATTAAAGTAGTTGTAAAATGCTGACAACACTTTTTAGTAATAAGAAATAAAATATAATAAAAATACTAAATATATAGCCACAATAATTAATTATACAGTTTCAAGCTATTGTATTAATTGTAAATAAATTTAGTTAGTACTTAGTAATAGTAATAAATAATAATAATAATAATAATATAGTGTAAGGGTTAAGGGTGGAATGTAGAGAACGCGAACTTAAGTTAGTATTTTTGAAGTTTTTAAAGATAAACTTTTTTGGCCAAAATAAAAAAAATATTGATTCAGTAGAAACATAGAAAGTAAGTTTCCTCGCATAGTAATATCAACAGTAATGATGAATATGTCATGAGCATGACAACATTAGATGAGAAACTTTTTAAATGAAGAGAAATAGTTGTCATTAAATTACAGGATACCCTTGGCAGGTATTCAACAACAACTGTTGATATCAGCATGTGAAGAAAATTATACTATGTGTTTCTACTTGAGCAATATTTGATTTCTTTTGACTAAAAAACATGTTTTGCTACTAAAAAAAACTGCAGAAACACTACCCTCAAACTACGTCCCTCCTATCACCACTTTAACCTTTGGCAAAATCATTCTTGTTTGGGTTAGCTTCAGGAAATTAACTTCAACATTTGTCAATGTCAAATGATATAAAAACAACAAACGTGAATTCATCTTAATCTGAATATATATAGGCCTACATAATATTATTAACATGGAAGTTTGCACTTCTAGCTTCTTTTGTAATGTAAAAATCTAAACTACAACGGATATTAAATTGGACTTCCTTTACATTCTTTTTCTTTTTTTGCTCCGGTATTATCGGATTTTTCTCTCCACATTCTATCTTTTGTTTTCAGGTAGAGTACGTTTATTGTTTGGAAGACAATAGGAAGAGAAGTAGAGAAGAATACTGACGTTGATATAAGATCTCTTCATGGTAAGTTTGCTTGGTATCTACAGAGATACCCTGGTGGTGAACTGAGGAAGCGTGCCTTATCGTTATTAAATAGATTACATCTCTCTAGTTGGTTGTCGTTGATATTATTATATTTAATTAATTTGTCTAATGTACATGCTTCACGTATTACTACCCGCACAGAATATCCGTTTTATGCTGCCTCTTTTTTTTTCTTATGTAAATAAAGTATTATAATCATGAAAATTTTCGCTTTCGTAAATATAATGGATCTTAAAGTTGAATGAGTCCTCGAACTTAAAATTATATCTGTTATTCAGTGTCCCGATGTATATTGGTCTTTCTAACTGTTTGTATCTGAGGCAATGGCTTAAACTATTTGAATGATGTAAGTTCAAACTTGAAATTTAGATTATTTTCTTAAATTTATTGGATATATTTAAAACTTGAACTTTCTGAATCTACTAAATATATCAACACACGACTTATAAACTAACTTAAGTCTGTAACAGACAACACCCAGCCCTCAGCCATTAATGCATCTATGTTAAAGGGGAAATTCTAATTTAATCAAACATAATTTTTTCGGTCATGCCAGGAATCAAACCCGGGACCCTTAGCTCAGTAAACAGATACGTTACTGACTGAGCGAAGGTAGCTATTTAGATGTTATAGGGTCATGCCTCAAAGTCATAGTGTTTTGTTTTTTTAGCGCCGTATCATACTACCTGTTCAGGTTACACGCATATATACTAATTACGCTATTGAGTTAGGGATGAAAAAGGTTGAATTTAGAAGAAGTGTATCTGCATTTTCGTGGAGGGGGAGTGGAAAACATTTTTAAACCACTCAGTATAGCTTATCGGGATTCAAACTCTGATCTCCATGTCATCGGCATTCTATTCTAACACGAGAGTGAAGCCTTAGATTATGCGGCCACAGAAGCAGGTCAGCATCAAGTTTAATTATGGCTCTAAAGTTAAGGGTAGTTAAGTAGTGACTTTTTTTAAAAAAAAAAGTCTGATGATTTCGTTATAATGAGTGTCTGGAATGAGATAAATAATAGCATATTTTTGTTTATCTAAAATACTTGAGACTAGTTAACTTACGGGTGATTTTATTTAATTGTTTGAACATATATAAAACAATTTTGTTTAAAATGTGTTTATGAAGAGTTTATGATTATCAAAACGATGTGTATTTTTAGGAAAAATTATTCAAGGGGAGTTTATTGATAGCTTAGTTTTAAAATAAAAACACATGGTCATGTCACATTTTATTTTAAATACCACCATATCCAAAAATACTTTCTATGACCACTTTGGTCCAAAGGCTTTGCGCTTATATCTGATAATATAGATAGAGTTCGAATCTCTTTTTAGTGCTTCAAGGGGGTGACCTGGTGGTCTAGGGGTAAGGTTTCGAACTTCTGAACTGGGGATCCGGGGTTCAATCCTCGGTCCCAGCACAGATTTATCTGATTTCCAAACCCTTCCTTCACCTCTGACAAGAAGTGTATTAATCACAACTTGTGAATGTGTGGAATGCCAGGCCTCCACCGTGGTTCGGATCCCACGTTAAACTGTAGGTCCTCCATTTCATCTCACAACCACCCTACCATTACACATTAGTGTAAGTGCGTATAACCCGAACGGTTAGCAAGACGCGGTACTAATAATAATAATGCTTCAAGGGTATTTTTCCTTTATCAATAGTTGTCCATTTTACTTTCATGGGAATAACCCATATGCTTAATATTCTTAACACTAAATAGATTTTCCAAATAAATGTGACAACATAATATTACATTCTTACAATCATTAAATTAGAAATATAGTCCTACTCAAGAAAAAGGCTGTATGATACATCGATTCACATTCCTAGATAAATTTACGCGTGTTATGCAAGAGTGAGTATCAAGTATGCTATAAGAGAAAATAAATGTCAAACGTAAAGAAACAAAGGAATTTTTTATATAAGATTTAGAAAAAAAAGTAATTTTGTTTTTAGATTCTAGAACAGTTGAGACATGTGTATGAAGGAAAAAAAAAAAAGCTCATATTCATCCTAAGTTTCAAACTAATTTAAACATTTTCATGTGTAGCAAACCAACCATTTGTTTTAACAGGCTGTACATACAACAAAAAGTAGCTTTGGAGCCCTCATCCCTTTTCCCTCTTCCTGTAAGTAAACTATTGTGAGTGGGGAAGGGAGAGAGGAGAGTGTTTTGTTGATGCAATAACACTACGATGGGAGATTACAACTTTCTCCACCAGGTTCATCATGGAAAACTTTAAGCCACTTTTGACGTCAAGTGTTTTCTTCAAAAACTAATATCAACCAATTTTCCTGTGTAAATAAAAATGTACCTGTGGAAATATTATTATTATTATTATTATTATTATTATTATTATTATTAGCACCGCGTCTTACTACCCGTTCGGGTTCTACGCACTTACGCTAATGTGTAATGGTAGGTTGATTGTGAGATGAAATGGAGGACCCACAGTTTAACGTGGGATCCGAACCACGGTGGAGGCCTGGCATTCCTCACATTCACAAGTTGTGTTTAACACACGTCTTGTCAGAGGTGAAGGAAGGGTTTGGCAATTGGATAAGTCTGTGCCGGACCCGAGGATTGAACCCTAGACCCCTAGCACAGAAGTCAAACACCCTACCCCTAGACCACCAGGTCACCTCTGTCTAGATAAAAAGTAAGTAGACAATTACGAATCATCCTAGTCACGTCGTCGGCTAACTCGTCGATGGAGAAAAAGGCTATGTGCTCTTCCATTTCTTTTTTTTTACTGCCCACTGGGGTATGACCCACTTGGAAATTCGAGTGCGTGAAATTCACCTCCGCCCCCCCCCACTCCCCCCGTTCCCCCATAAAAATAAACATCCGAAAGAAGGCATTTAAACTCACGTGTTGGTTTTTTTACAATGACGTTGCACTTTTAAAATAAAAATATTTAGGAGCCTTGCCTCTTCTTGACCCGTTTATTCAATTTTTTGTTTGTATTAAAGATGAATAAATAAATTTAAACTATATACCACTAGTGATAAAAATATTTTATTACACTACTTATTTATTTGTTGGTCACTGCATATAACTTACCATTTGGTTTAAACGCATTTGGGGTGACCTGGTGGTCTAGGGGTAAGGTGTCGGACTTCTGTGCTGGGAGTCCGGGGTTCAATCCTCGGTCCCGGCACAAATTTATCTGATTGCCAAACCCTTCCTTCACCTCTGACAAGACGCGTGTTAAACACAACTTGTGAATGTGAGGAATGCCAGGCCTCCACCGTGGTTTGGATCCCACGTTAAACTGTAGGTCCTCCATTTCATCTCACAATCACCCTATCATTACACATTAGCGTAAGTGCGTATAACGCGAACGGGTAGTAAGACGCAGTGCTAATAATAATAATAATAATAATAATAATACACGCATTTGTACTAACTACGGTAATATTTTACGGATGAGTAATATTGAATTTAGAGGAAGTGAACCCGGATTGGTGTGGAACGAGAGGGAGAAAGTATTTGGAAAAAAAATTCCTCAGGACACCCGACTGGGATTTGAATCCCAGTCACCCAGTCATCGGCAGTCAAGTCTTTTTCAAGAGTGATGCCTTAGACCATTCGACACTCTACTACATTAAAATAAAATAAAGTAAAATAAACTCATTGCTTTAAAATAATTTGGCTTGTTGAGTGAAGAGATTAAAGTTATTATAATTGATAAGTAAGTCCAATTAGTATATTTAAAAAAACTCCATTTAGTCAGCCCACTAGCGAGATATATCGATCAAGTGGCCGCCGCATGTTGTCGAAGATAGAGTGTCATGTGGTCAGCACAGTGAGCCCTACGGACGTTAATTTCAGTATAGACCCAAGCCACTACTTATTTAATCAAGTAATTCCTCAATTTGTCTTCACGAGTCTGAGTAAAAACCGTTTCAGACCCATTGCTTCACAGAAGAATCTGGAAGCACCGGAGATCGAACCCGGGACCTATGGATTTGTAGCCTGAAACTCTGACCACTATATCAAAGAGGCGGTCATTTAGTGTAAAATGTAAAGTAAAATGTTGAATACTCAACAGTTTAAGATTAATTCTTTAGACAGCACGGATTAGTTTTAAGGATGAAGAGAGCTACATATTTTCCTACCTCTTTATTCAAATACAAGGAACGTATATTCTGAATGGGTAGTAAGACGTAGTGAAAAATAACTAAGGATTATATCTGTCTCTCATAGTGCATTTAGTGCAAAAGTATGTTCCCTATTGTTTTTATCTATTTTTAGATTTTTCACAACAGGAGGTAATGTGTTCATGGATTTTCCAGGTGTATTTTTCCAAGATTCGGAATTTTCTAATAAGGAGAACATACTCCATAGACTAAGAGCTACATCTATAACTCAAGACACGTGATCGCGGGATGACAAATTGCAAAAAATTAAATCAGTTTAAGGTGGGATTGTAGGAAATGTGAGTTAAGGGTAGTGTTTTTTTTATAGTAAAACTTTATTTCCCCCCAACATATATCAAATAATTCTCTAGTAGAAACATGGAATTTAATTTTCTTCCCATGGTGATATCAACAGTTTTTAAATATCTGTCTAGGATGTACTGGAATTTAATGACAACTCTTTCTCTTTATTTAAAAAGTGTTTCATCTAATGCCGTCATGCTCATGACATATAAAACAACTGTAGATATCACCATGGGGAGAAAATCAAATTCAAGATAACTACTGGAAAAATATTTATTTATTCTGGCCAAAAAATGTGTCACTATAAAAACTATAAAAACTTTGGTCTTAATTCGCAATCCCTGTACTGTCATCATAAGTAATTAGTGTGAGAAGTTGCAACTTTGTAACTTATTGGGAAGTTGGGAGGGAAACGTTACCCAAACAAACACCACAAGGTTTTTATTACATATATTATCTTCCATTTACCCCATTTAACAATTAGAATCAATGATCCTACTAATGAACTACTTTACGTTCAATAGCCTGGTTCACCTCCATAAACACGACCAAAAATATGTATTATATTGTAAAAGGAATGCGTCAGTTCTTTCAAATATTTGCCTTGACATTTTTACTAAAGTTTTATTTTGCTACGCGTCTTAATATCCATCCGGGTTATACTTTTTCTTATTTTTAACACCGCATCTTACTACCCACTCGGGTTATACGCCTATGTAGGCCTACTAGTTACACTAATTTGTTAGTGATTAGGAAGGTTTACTTTAGAGGAAGTGCACCCGCATAAGCGTGGAGTGAGAGTCGACAACTATTTAGGAATAACCACCCTCAGTACACCTGACCGAGATTCAAACCTCGACCTCCCCATTGGTAGTCTAGTCCACTGAGAGAATAGTACGTTAGTGTACATGGCCACAGAAGTGGGTAATTGCTATATTAAATATTTAGTTTTAAATAAGTTGATAAAACTGTTCATATATTCCGTTGATTTACATTTGTAAATTTGTCCACATACAGTATTATTTAAGTCATAATATTGTAGCCTACTCGGAAAATTTAGTGAGGATCTATTCTCTATGTTTGAGATGTGAGTGACTCCACAGCTCAAATCTCAAAACTGAACCAAATTATATGTTTAATTTTTTTTAATAATGTTCATACATATTTGGTAAGGACTAATAAATGATAAAATTAAGTCATCTTTCTTATTCTTTTATTCCCTTCTTATTTAATCTTTATTCTTCTAAAGATCAAATAAGGACAAGGGAATAAAAGAATAAGAAGTAAGATTTAATTTTATTAAATGTTTAATGTTGAAACTCTCTTTAATTTAATCCATGAAATGTTTTAAACATTGCTTAGATATTAAATTATGAAACTTGCCATTGCTAAACCCATTCAAGAGTAATTTTACTGATGTTACCTGTAATTAAGTTGATGATTTCATAACTAAATTTGATATTTTGTCAATTTCACCAAATTAGCTTTGCTCTTTTGTCTTAATATAATAGGCTCTGAAATAAAATATGAAAGTTTTTAGTATTCTATCCTACAAAGAATAATAATATTTTAGCAATTGTTAAATCATTAATAGATATGAGGTTCTGCTTATTAAAATAAGAAATAATGGAGTGTAAAATCAAACATGACATTTAGAATCCAACTCCGGATGTTTATGTTACAAATCAAATCTCTGATCTGAAAGCAGGTGTCCTGCTCTAATGGCGAGGATATAGGCCTACTAGTTTCAGTCAGTTAAATCAAGGCTTATTAAACATTTTCCATTCGCGACCCCTTTTTGCCCGAAAATTTTTTACGCGACTCTAGGTGTATAGTTATAGAAATCAAACATTTACTGATAATAAATCATAAAGAAATTTATGCTAAGACAATTCTTTGGTAAACATATCATTTTAGAATTTATTAAAGACGAAAGCAAATTTGCATACTAATGAGATAGATGTGCTTATTTATTTTTACATAAATATTTAAATCTTGGCTGAATATTTGATACTGCAGTAGAGCATCTTCGACGTTTTTCAAAGTTGATAGATATTTTAGTTTATAATCGTCAATGCTGAGAACGTCACGTCACCTAAATACGTGATACTAGACTAATAGACAGAAATATGTTTGGCCCATTTCAAAAATTGTTAGAAATTCTGTCCTAATCTTAAGCCAAAATTCATCAAACAATTTTTTTAGGAAACTAAAGTTTTAAACCTGTGCCCCTTGATTACCCAGACAATTCTTCTTGGAATTTGAGGGCAGATGACTGACGTTTTTTATTTCAACTGAGTATGGTTTATGAACCCAAATTAGATATTTAGAATCAAAATTTAAAGGGATTGCTGAAACTATGTCTCCAGGCACTTTAGATGATCAGTTATAGCTCTTATAATTAAATCTTCAGGAAGGTTATTTTCAATTTTAAAATCATCTGTAGCTGTAAACATTTCTAAAGAATCATTCTCCACCGTATTCTTCCATATTTTAACTGTTTTAGTAAAACTTTCAATTTTATCTTTTAACATAAATATGTTACAATTTATTGTGTGTTCAGAACCAAGGCTGTAATGTAGTCACGCGTTGCAAAACGGGCTAGAACTGCCAGAAACACCTCGGATTCATTACGCGTTTGATTTTGAATTAATTGTTGGTCGTTGCGCGTTCAGAAACCTTTTACTGTTGCCAAATTTTTCACGACTCCCCACTTTCAGTTATACGGCCTCATATGGGGTCGCGACTCACAGTTTTAAAAGGCGTAGTTAAATCAGTACAAACGATTAATATCAAATTAATTTAAATACATTCTGTGGAGTTCGAATAGAAAAAATCCAAATAAAGTAAATAAGGGTAGACTGTAAATATCATTGCGTCCCATCAGAATAAAGCAAAAACAATAGTAGTTGTGATCTGTAGAAACAATTTTACTTCTATCGAAATGCTATTTTGGTAATTTTGAAGAAAATCTGGATTATTTTTAAAGGGAGCACAATTTTGTCTTAATATATCAACCTTTACTAGTTTCATTTATGTAGAGTACATTTTTTTAATAACTTTTGAGGTTAATTTTTATGTTTAAACAAATACTAGTATCTATTTTTTAATGGTAAAATACTAGATTATTTTAAAATTAATATGTTTCTAAGGGTTTTGAAACTGGTTTTAATGCATTAGTATTTTAAATATTTTTTTTAATGAACACTCCTTTACTATAGACACCTTGCCACGCAAGATTATATTTAATTCTAGTTTGAATTATAAATGTATCAATCACCAGTATACCTAATAATAAAATATATAAACTCTATAGTGTGTCTATAAAAAATATTAATAGCCTAAGTATTAATTTTGAAACAGGCTGTTGTTATAACCAAATTTACAGAACTGCCTCATACAACATTCTTGTGACATGAAAAAGGATGTTTTTTGAACTCACCCATCTAATTAAACAAACACAATAAAAACAAGTGTGCCTAAAGTTCCAACCCGACTCGTACGAGCACTAACTACCACCCGCCAAGCACTTGGGTACTTGTTTGTTGCAGCAGACCAAGGAAGTATATGTGTGTCAATGATAGAGAGAGTTACGAAGAAGACGCCACCGCGCGCGAACCTAGCGGGAAGATAGCAACTCGCGCACTGGAAGACGGAAGGGACCATTTCACCGATCAGAGAGGTGCGCCGCCCCGCTGCTCCACAGGTGCAACAGACCTTTAACACGCATGCGTTACTATCAACCTCCCCCACCATCCCTCGCAACATCCCAGGGATAGAGAGGGGTGGACTGGGGTAGGAAATATTATTCCTACAACCCCCCTCCTTTTCATCCCTCAACACCGCTAGAAGATGGCTGGAATATCGGACTCTATTAACGATTGCCTGGCCATGGATTTGAGGGGAGAGGGGTGGGAGAAATCGGTTTAGAAGATTACTTTGGGAGTGGTGTGGTAGGGAGGGGATAATATAGTACGCTTTAGTGATGACATGCTGGCCACCAGGGACTTAATAAATATTTTGTATAACACCGCGTCCTACTACCCGTCCGGTTTATAAGTACACAAATGTACTAACTACGATAATTTGTTAGGGATGAGTAAGATTGAATTTTGAGGAAGTATACCCGAATTTGCGTGGATGGAGGGTGGAAAACATCTTAAGAGAAAACCCACACTTAATACATCCGATCGGGATTTGAACCCCAATATCCCCAACATCGACAGTCTTAGTATATTGCGAGAGAACCACTTTGGTGGCCGCATGGTCTAACGCGCGACTCTCGCAGTACACTAGACTGTCAATGATGGGGAGACCAAGGTTCGAATCTCGGTCGGGTGTACTGAGGGTGGTTTTTCCAAAATAGTTGTCCCACTCTCCCACCACGCAAATGCGGGTTCACTTCCTATAAATATAATCTCTCTAATCCCTAAAACCACTGGCGTAATTAGTACATAAAACCTATAACCACACCAGGTAGTAAGACGCGATGCAAAAACAAATTATTAAAGCTTATTTCTATGTTATTAATTAGCAGGACCTAATCAGTTTTGAGTAATTTGAGAACAATAACAAACCCTGTCCCTAAGATCTCATATATCCCCAATACCCGCAGATCAAGCGTTTATATCTAAGTTTAATCTCTTAATCTCTTCCTCCCCCCTCCTACAGACATAAATTGGTGGATATGCCTCTGTTCTCCGAGTACACCAAGTCGGGAGTCGATCACCAGCAGGGTTAATAATGGGGTCTTAACACATCACTCAGAAACGGGAGGCCTGGCTTCAATCCAGACAGGATGCACAATTGTGGAGGTTATTTCTACCAGTGTTTTCTTCAGCCCAACTCGTGACAAATAATGGAATATTTCTTTCAAATACATCCTCCTCCTACTCGGTTTTGTATAAATCTAGAAATAACTGTCGAAATAAATGGTGGTTTTCTTAAACTGCGTCCTCTAATTTTTTTTTAATTTCTGGGCACATCTTTGATTTAAAAAATATAACTAAAATTAATAGGGTAGCATTCCGGTAGTCATTGACTAAAGAAATCACTTGGCGTTTTAAAAAGATAGATATAAAAGGTTATATATCCTCTTTAAGTCACTAAAGTAGTCGAGCAGAAATGCATATGTATCATAAACCAAGTGGGCTTATAACATTCCTTGGTGGAGCTGTCCGGAATTAAAAGAGCAGGGGAGAAGTAAAATACAATTGAAAATACAATTTGTGCTGTGACCCCCGATATTAAATTACATCATTTGATTAACAAAGTTCTATTCTAGGATACTATAACAGTTACCTTTCATTTTCATAGTATTTAAGTCAGGGCTATTCAATTGGCGGCCCGCGAGCCACATCCGACCCACCAAGCACCGCAGATTGGCCCACGGATTGAAAGTCCAACACTCACCCCACATTATCGAACCGTCTCTCAACAGGACAGTTTCGTATTATGTTTATGAATCACAGAATGTACCCAGAGAAGTTATTTTTTGTACTATATAATGTCTGTGGTTTCATTTGATGAAATATTTGGTTTAGTGAATGAAAATATTGCAAAACGTGATACCATCTTGAGGAAAAGTATGTATTATTTCTGCTGAAAGACTTATTGTGACATTGAGGCACAACTGCCTGTTAACGCATGGTGTAGTTTGATTCGCGTTCCTACCGCTAGGCAGTTTTAACGCCTCCAGAGGTAGCGGTCAAAACGCTGTTCTAGACGAAAACTTATTTTCTAACTTGATAACAAGGGTTTCATTCAAAGGCGCGGTTGCTATCGTTTTAACTGATAGCGTTTTAACAGCTAGTGTAGAATAGGCCTGAAAGGGAAAAGAAAATAGCTACGTGATGGCAGAAAGATGTGCAGTGCATACGTATTTGAATGATTACTCGAAATTTTCCGCGGTGTTTATGGGGGACAAAGCGACAAAGTTTCTTGTTAATAACTACAGTATGTCCCTATTATGACATAATTAAGATTTGTTCAAGGTGTTTATCTGCAAAACCATTATAAAATGGTCAATGCAATTTTCATTAAAATATCATTTAATATTTCAAAAATGTTCAGCATTAGGAACTTCTATTAACTCTTTATTTCCATTAGTGTTTAACCAGAAATGATCCACGTGCAATAGTGTTCGTGTAAATTTACTATTTCTAGCCGACTGCATCAGAGAGTTGATTGGCGCGTGATGCACGCTCTTAAGAGCCCGTCTTAACTTAGGTAGGTAATACGGCTAAAACCAAGCTTCTCATCTTGGTGGGGCGGTATAAAATAGTGATATTGAGAACAGTGAGAACATTTGACCACGTTTTAAAAAATATAATTAAATCACTATTTTAAAATTAAGAAAACATTTGACTGATTCCAGGCCAAGGATTTCTCACTTTGATGTGATTTCTGGTTCGAGCATAATCTTGTTTCTAATATCCCAACTAACTGTGGCCATGATATCCCATTTAATCGTGTATTTAATATCCAGTTAATCGTGTACTTTATATCCCTGATAGTAGTGTATCATTATCTTAGTTAATAATTCTGAAAATTTAAAAATTACACCTGAACACAGGAATAGAACCCGGGACCTTTGGCTTAGTACGCCCGGTTTCGATTCCCGTTTCCAAATGTCAATTTTCAATTTTCAGAATATGATATCTAGATGGAGTAATCCTTACTAAAAAAGCATAAATAATAGCTTTGGCTATTTGATTCTAGTTAATAATGTCTCTGTAGCCCGGTTAACCGTGTATTTAATAGCCCGGTTAGCCGGAGATGAGATGAGCATCCTATAAGTACTACTCCAAGCCCCCCTTCAGTTATCCCCTGCAGTTTTATCTTCTCCCTTGTCTGCCTCAGACTCTTCGGTTCGTAACGACTCACTAATCCGGGGACGAGGGAAGATACGACACAGACGAGAACATAAATACTCCTACTAAAAAAAAAAATTATCTCGTGGTCTTTTTTCTCGAACAGGAGACCCTCATTTTGTCGACACAAGATTTTAATTAACTATCTCTAATCCCACGCACGTTTGCTGTACACTCTTTACTAAAAGATATAGACCACTTTGTGATACATTGTGGCGGACCCTGATACGAGTATAAGTAATTACAAACAAATTTTAATTAGAAGGGCCTTTATCTGACGGATAGGAAAGTTGCTAGATTCCCTTTCACCTATTCATACTCAAGCCGTGTGAATTGCAGCGGTCACTATATATATATATATATATATATATATATATATAACTTCATGGCGTAAGCTCGCAATTGATCTGCACCAACCGAGCGTCCGCTAATGTTAACGATGATAGTGCCAACATTTGCGGATGGAGAGTATCATGTGGTCGGTACAACGAACCCTCCGGTCATTAATCTCAGTTTTCTATACCGGAGCTACTACTTATTTATTCTAGTAACTCCTTGTTTTTTCTCACGAGGTTGAGTTTTATCCCGTTTCAGACCCACTTCTTCACAGAAAAATGTTGGAAACACTGGGCGTCGAACCCGGGACGTCTGGATCTGCAGCCAGGAACTCTGATCACTTGACCACAGAGGTGGTCTAGGTATCAATATCTATCAAATAAAAGTAGCAACATATTAAAATGTGATCAATGTTGACCGCAAAAATGTTTGTATTTTATAAAAATTACTTCCTATGAAAACTCGGCTGTAGATCCATTGACCACAATATTAGCCTAGAACAGTGTTTCTCAAACTATTTTTAGATTGTACCCCTTGGTCATAACTAAACGTTTAATGTACCCCCTTAGTAAAATTGTCCTAAATGACTGGTAATCAAAGGAGAAAATTTCCCTCAATCACCTCAAAAATTCCTCGACACGTTTGATTTTCTTCCACGTTTGGTTCTCTTGTCATTTTGCCAATTTTATCTTAATAGCTGCTCGCGTACCCCTGAGGGTACCCATACCTCAGTTTAATAACAAGTGGTCTTGAGCAATGTTTCACGGCAGCCAATCAAGTGGTCCACAGGGGGAAGGTTGTCTCAGGAAGTTTAGTAATAAAAATTAACTTAATATAATAATACTGCCCATCTGGGCTATATTTTTGCAGCCCCTTTTGTGCAAACATTAGCCAATAATAATGTGTCGTTGCCCAAGGAACGCCCCCAATGTACTAGTCGTACATCCTTTCCATGGAGGTTCTTTCCATGCCCCGATTAGATGAGATGATGGTGACAGTGAGTATGAGGGTGGGGGGAACCAGTTGAAACACTTAAACCTAATCAACCAGACGCTGCTGACCTTTGGGGTGATTCCCCTTTCGGAAAAATTACCCAGGGTACCAGCTGAGAATCGAACCCTGGACCCCTAAGCTCGTAGCCAAGTGCACTAACTACTACACCACGAGACCAGTTACTAAAAATGTTAATCACGTATGATACAAACATTTTAAATGCAAAATATTAAATATGAAATACCCATACTAGCGCTATTTCTTTCATCAGTAAACACAAGTCACATCGAAAAGGAAGTTTGTACCAACCTTCAGTCAGAAAATATTTATCAAAAATTAAGAGGTTTACAGTATCACCAAGATAAACACAGTTTACATTTTACACTGTTGTCGCTGGACCAAGATAACACAGTTCACATTTTACACTATTGCCGCTGGACCAAGATAACACAGTTCACATTTTACACTGCTACCGCTGGACCAAGATTACACAGTTCACATTTTACACTGCTGCCAGTGGACCAAGATTACACAGTTCACATTTTACACTGCTACCACTGGACCAAGATTACACAGTTCACATTTTACACTGTTGCCACTGGACCAAGATAATACAGTTCACATTTTACAGTGTTGCCAATAGACAAGGAAGTAATCATCGAGCGTCACTTACTTTGCCCCTCGGCTTAGATTTGGTTCTATTGGAATTCTTCAGGAGGGAGTGTGAAACACGCCACGTGATTCCCTCAGCATGGAAGCAAACAAAAAATAAAAATAAGAAGAGGAAAAAACTGTAAATAATGACAATTCTTTGGATAGAAACAAACTGAAGGAAAAAATCAAAGTTAAGAACCCGCAATATTTCCACATGGGGCTAATGTCGACAAATATTATTGTATTTTGTTTAGATTTCTCAACCCCCTTCCCCCCCCCCCGCGCGCGCCCGCATACCCCTCCCTTCCCATTTAACAACACGTACAAATGTTAGAATTGTAACTTATTATTAGTTTCAATTAAGAAGGAAGAGTGATAAATTACAAAGTACCCCTAGTGCATCTGGTGTGGATCCCACCCTGAATTTCCGGATAAGAATCAGCGTTTTTAACACCTAAATTCAAAAACTATATGTTTTGGAAACACGTTCAAACCACGTCAACAACCGGTTATTTCAATTTTTATTTTTAAATACACTATTCGGCAGCTTACTTAATTTTAATAAGTACATACAGTTGTTTATTACTTAATTATTTTAGGTAAAGATAATTGTATCGTTTTAATATTGGTATGTCTGGGCTACATCAATCTGTAGCCCAGTAGTGTAAAGATTCGCCAGTACTAATATAGCGCTGTCCAGGAGAGGCCCGAATGTACTAATCGTACATACTTTTAGTGGAGGCTCTTTCCATCTCTCGATAAGATGAGATGATGGTGATAATAGTAAATATATCGGGGTGGAGCCAATGAAACCTAACTTAAGAGTAACTAAGGTGGGGTAGAAGGGGACGCGGAAAAAGGCTAGTGTTTTTGAAGTTTTTATGGATTTTTTTTATGCCAAAATAAATAAAATATTTCTCCAGTACAAATATAGAATTTAATTTTCTTCACAAGGTGATATCAACAATTGAATATTTGTCATGGCTGTCCTGGAATTTAATGACAACTTTTTTCTCTTCATTTAAAAAGTTTGTTAGATAATGCCACCATGCTCATGATGGATATTCAGGAACTTTTAATATCACCATGTGAAGAAAATTAAACTTTCTTTGTACTGGAGCATTATCTTATTTATTTTGGCCAAAAAAAGTTTTGCCATAAAATATACAAAAACGCTGGTCTTTTCTCGTATCCCTTTGCATCCCACTTTAACCAAACCTTGGTGACCATGGTAATTATCCTATTTTCAAGAAAATCCCCAAGGACCAGTCAGGAATCGAATCTGAAACCTCTAAGTCAGCAGCCAGGGCTTCTAACCACTATACCACGAGGCCGATTATTGCATATTGCTTAAAACTGCTTTCGTAATTTTAAAAGTGTGAAGTAACCTCAATATTTTTGTTTTTAAATCAATGTATTTATTATTAGTATTTGTGTTGCACGTGAGTTAACATATTAAATAAAACTGATTTATCAGGCTAAGTGGTCCAAATTTTATACTAAAAATACAGGCGACAATAGTTCGATTCTGAGTGGAACTTATGAAGATATTACCCTTTACCGATCCATCCGCTTCGACCGGGTTTGAACTCACGAACACCAGGCCTTGAGGCGAGCACTTTGCCTCAAAACCATCGAAGTCGACTAAAGTTACTAGATCTTTTATCACGTATTCATTCGTCAAGTCATGATATCTGCGGTAATTAGGCCTACTTTAGTAGAAATTATTAATAAGTATAAAATTATACCAATAATATTGTAAAATGTTATCAATATTGACCCCAAAAGAATATGTTTGTATTTTCTTAAAGATTCTTTCTATGAAAATTGAACTGTAGTATCAAGGATACTGTTCTAAGTTAATTTAGTTTGTAAGTCTTGTGCGTATGTGTTTATAAAATTCATGTTAAATACCGCTATGAGAAACATCACTAAACTTGTTCTTTATTTTTTAACGTGCACTTTCTGAACCGACTGATTATTTCAGTACATGGCTTATAAACTATTTCAGTACATGGTTTATAAACTATCTTGAATCTAGAACAGACACAGCATCCAATCCCCGACCGTCAATTTATCACTGTGAAAGGGGAAACACACAGTTCACCAATGATAAATTATCGGCATGTCAGTAATCGAATCTGGGACCCTTAGCTCAGTAGACAGACACGCTACTGACTTAGGTAAGGTGTCTGACATATTAATTTAAGAAAAACCACCCTAAGTACATTCTTCTGGGATTCAAACCCCGATCTCTCAGTCATCGGCAGCTCAGTCAATAGTAAAGTGACGCCTTAGACCATTCAACCACCGAAGTGGGTAATATATAGTTACATATATATTTAGTTTCTGTAATAAGGTAATGCTACTGAAGTAGCCTTAATAATAAATTTTACGTAAAACTGTTAGAATTAAATGACAAGATGGTCTCTAATTGAAGTTTCTTCAATTTCACTATCAATTTTCTGTAATGAAATATGTCCAATCTCCCATTTACCTCCCAAGATTTTGTTTTTTAACTTTTATCTTATTAAAAACTCCCACAGTTAGATACTTCATGTCATCGTTACTGTCGAACTAGACCGAAATGAAAGTGAAACGAAAAGCCAATTTGGAAGAAAGGTTTTTTTTTTCATTTTGTACATTTAGTCCTATCGGTACAAATCGATTTATGTGCATTTGGAGTGTTTGTGTGGGAGCGAGTGATTGGGTAAGAGTGGGAGAGAGGAGGGACAAGACGTAAAGAGTATAAAAAAAAAGGTTCCAAAGAAATACAAAACAAAATAAAAATACTGTTGTTGTCCCGGATCTTCGAATCCTTTGTTGGTTTCTATGATATTTTTGGAAAAAAAATGTGTATGTAGGTATTTGGATATCTATATGTCTATTAATAAATGTGTATATTTTGGTTTGGTTGGTTCACTTTTTACTTTCTCGCCAACCCTTGGTTAAAGAAAGTATTGTGATTGTCAAAAAAGTTCTAATTCGAGATTTTAATGATGTCGACGTTTCATGACCACCTTATTATTATAATTAGATGTTCTATCTTACGACAGGTCCATTCTTTTTGTCAGTGAACTTAGACCGCAAATGCCCTGTTCTCTACTTCTTCCTTCAGTTCTCAGAATGTTCTTCTTTCCTTCAAGTTATCCAATCTTTTAATCCTCCTTCTTCCTAAGCTCCTCTTTCCCTCAACCTTTTCTTATATTAAGTCATGCAGAAGACAGTTCCTCCTAATGATGTGCCCGATACAGTTCGCTTTGTAGCGAAGAATCACATCCAAAATGGTTCTCTACCCAACCAATCTTCTTAGGATTTCTTCATGTGTCACCATGCCTATCCACCTGATCTTCTAAAGTCTTCTCCATCACCAAAATTCAAACCCTTAAAAGTTATTTCCGCAGTAGCGTATGTCTTTCTGTTACCTGGACTGGAGCCTAAACCTATTTACAGTTTAGGCTTAAACTTGGTGTCTAAGATTTTCATGATGTTTAACAGGTGTTTTATAATTATCTATACAACCTTAAAATAGAAACAAAGCTATTTTATCTAAATATGCTATACAAATTTTAATTAAAATTAATATCAAGGCTCTATTTAACATTACAAAACAAAATGGCGCATCTCATTTTCCTGTGAAAATAAATTGAGGATAATTATTTACATAGGCGTAAGTTTTCAATTTTGATCATATCCATGCAAATCTTTGATTTATGAAATAGCTTATTTTTGTAAAGTTGTAGAGCTCTTAAAAACAAACCATTTTATTTGGAAATATAATTTTATCAAACTAATATTTTCCAAGCTATAAGCAAATATATTTATTTAAATAGAACTTTGGAAAATAGAGAGTTGAAAATATACAGAACAAATAATATGTTTTTGTTACAGTGTATATTATTTTATGTATTTGGCGGAATGCGATGTTCATTTTTTCCCTTTATATTTCTATGACAATGTATATAGTTTAGTTACACACAGCTTACGAGAAGTATTTTAGATGAATCTGAGCGAGAAATTCTGTTCGGTGCATAATATCATTTATTTAGATAATTAAAAGCTAAAAAGTGAATGAGAGTTTGAATTTTTCCTATAAAAGTTCAGAAACCAAATAAAGTTTGATTTAATGTTAATATATTATTTAAAAATATATAATGGCTTTGTAATGAGGTGTACGTCCGTAGGCAAGATCATCGGGGTACTATTATTGACCCCCCCTTTTTTTATGAAACCAATCACTTCTGATTGGCTTGAATCCCGGTGCGTCTGACATAAAGTATTCGAGTTGTGTGCATTTGTGCATGTGTTAGAGCCGTAATGATAAAACATACCTATTTCTTTGCGACACCTATCTCCTTGATTTCTTTTTATCGCCGCATCTTACTATTTGCTCAGATTATACGCATTATGATAATTATTCTAATGGGGTAGGGATGAAGAAGGAAGCATTTTATAGGTAATATACCCGCATTTGCGTGAAAGGAGAATCGAAAACCATTTAGGTAAACCACCTTCGGTAGAACCGACTGTGATTCGAACCCCGATCTCTCCGTCATCAGCGGGCATGTCTAACATGAGGATGACGTCTTAGACTATTCGGCCACTAAGGCGGGTATATCGCTTAGCTATGCCATATGAATTGAATAGGCGTGGCGATAAGAAAGATTTTTCGCTAAGACTCTCTGAATCACAGGTTTTATTTTCGTTAGTACCGCGTCTTACTACCCGTTCGGGCTACACGCTTATGTACTAATTACGCTAATGGTTTTAGGGATTATAACGGCTATATTTATAGAAAGTGTACACGCATTTGTGTTGAGGGAGAGTGGAAAACCTTTTGTAAAAACCACCCTTAGTACACCCGACCTAGATTCGAGCCTCGATATCCCCATTATCGGCAGTCTAGTCTATTGCGAGAGTAGCACGTTAGACCATGTGGCCACCGAAGTGGGTCTGAATCACAGTCCACCAGAAGGGAGGTCGCAGACGCTAAGTAAGAACAAGTATGGTTATACATTATAAATTAGTTATAAATTAGTCAAGAGTAGAAAAATAGACACTGGTCTTGACATCATCGAAATAAAGACAATATAATTTTTATATTTTTAATCCAGGTGATCTATTTTGCGACCTCTAACACTCTTAGAAATTGCCAAGAGAGGATAAAGAGGTTTTTGTACGGATCTTGTTCGGACCTCCACGATTCACTCGGCCGAAAAAGAGATGGAAGGATGTTGCACCGGACCAGCAGATATTGTATTTGTCGGATGAAATCTAGAGGGAACGACCGGGCGTAGAATGTCCAGCAAGGAAGCCTAACACAAGAGGAGCAGATTGTATAGTGTTCTCGAAACAGCTAGGAGGGTGTGGGGGAGGTTTGGTTATCGCCGGAGTATTATACAATGTGTGGGTAAACTCCACTGGAATACGTGTCGACACGATACAGACAGATTTCTCCGTCAGAAGAGGTTAAAGCTACGTATGTAGGGGGTGGAAATTAATCTAACGTTCAATAAGAGTGTTTCAATTTAAATTAAATTTATCATAGTTCTGATAAGCAATCGCAAGACCTAGAACAGGCCAGCATTGATAAACGACAACATAAATAATAATTATAGATAAACATAATGTAATTATTAATAATTGTAGCCCAAGTTGATTTAGTGATGTTTAGTGATTAAAATAAAAATATCACATAAATTATTTATATTAAACCAATAAAATAAAAGTATTTTTAAAATATTTTAATGGAGAACATATAAATTTGTTTAGTACCACGTCTTACTACATGTTAAGATCATACGCATACGTACTAATTACGCTAATGAGTTAGGGATGAGTAAAATGGAATCTAGGGGAAGTGTAGCCACATTTGCGTGAAGGTAAAGTGGAAAACTATTTTGGAAAATCAGCCTCAGTACACCAAGCCGAGATTTTGAATCATATCTCCCCATCATCAGCAGTCTAGTATATTACAAGAGTGACACCTTAAGCCAGTATTTCTAAAACTGTGGTTCGTGGCGGTGATCTAGGTGGCCCGCACAAAATGAATGATTTCTAAAATGGTCTGTTATAGTTTAAAAAAATAATTAATCAATAATCTAACCTCAAATGATCTTCATGTGAAGACTTCACCGATATCGTTACGTCAATTTTCAAAAATTACCCAACATTAAACTATTTTTTATTTGAGGGCTTCAATCAATATCGAAGTCACACCCAGAGGACAGACAGAATTTTTTTTTGTTTTAAGATAGATAAAACGTAAATATTTATCATAATCTTGAGGCCGAAATTTTTCACAGCTAAAATATTTTAAAATTATTATTATTATTATTATTATTATTATTATTATTATTATTATTATTATTATTATTATTATTAGCACCGCGTCTTACTACCCGTTCGGGTTATACGCACTTACGCTAATGTGCAATGGTAGGGTGATTGTGAGATGAAATGGAGGACCTACAGTTTAACGTGGAATCCGAACCACGGTGGAGGCCTGGCATTCCTCACATTCACAAGTTGTGATTAATACACATCTTGTCAGAGGTGAAGGAAGGGTTTGACAATCAGATTATTTTAAAATTAAAAGAGTACAATGTTGACAGGATAACTCCGCAAGTCAACCATATTTTGTTCAACAAGTACAGTTTAATTTTCATAGGAAGAGCCAACAATCATAAAAATTTACTACATTACAAAAGTGACAGATCATAATATGACTTAACTTGAAATTAGCACGCTTCGGTGGTCGCATGGTCTAACGCGCTACTTTCGTAGTGGACTAGACTGCCCATGACGGGTAGATCCAGGTTAGAATCTCAATCGGGTGTACTAAAGGTGATTTTTCAAAATGGTTTTACAATATTTCTCCAAGCAAATGCGGGTACATTTCCTATAAATATAACCTTCCTAATCCCTAAAATCATTAGCGTAATTTGTACATAAGATTTTAACCAGAACGGAAAGTAGGAAGCGATGCTAAGAAAAACTTTAAAGTATATTAAGTATCATTTCTTGCTGTCATATAAGGTTCTTCTTATGAAATTGGACTGTAATGTGTGTGTATAAATATGCTGCAGTTACTGCTTGATAAACACTTTCATTATAATATGTCCTGCTTCAACAAGTGAAAGGTAGGTAGTATATTAAGGTGGGTGGACCACGCGTGCATCGAACGATTATCTTGTGGTCCACTATTGGGAAAAGTTTGAGAAACACTACTATTTCTGCCGCTAGGGGGTACGTAAAATCTAATATAAATATATTTAGAGAGAGAGATATAAAGAGAGGGATTATAGACTATCTGTAACTTGCAATACGTACGACAGTTTTGTAGTTACACAGTATAAGATAAATTATATCTGGAGGTACGCGAGCAATAAAAGTTTAAATATCAGTGAAATAAACTACATCCAAAATAAAGTAATAAATAATAAGTTTTAAATTATATGTATATACATATATATTTTAATTATATGTTCCCCCAAAAGATGACTTCACGTACCCTAGGGCTACGCGTGCCCCCTTGATATATAGGTCTACCATATTTTATAATAATAAACCACTTATTAAAGAAAATCGATCGTTACCACCCGATCCCCCGACCTAGGTTTCATTCTATCGGAACTCGTCAGGGAGGAGTGTGAAACGCGCAACGAAACTTCCTAAACGAGGAAACAAAAAAAACACTAAAGGGAGAAAAAGGAAAATGATAAAGAGCTATAGGACACTTTGATAGGAACATGTAAAAAGGAACGAATAACCTGATTATAGGACAAACACAGGAAATGAACATTGGATGTGAATATATAATATATCTCTTTAAGGAGAATCTCTTTTCGCTTTTTAGAGTCATTTTGTTATCTTTGGAAGAAGACACAGGAAAGGTGGATAGAAACACATAAAAAGGGACGTACACAATATGACCTTTATAATAAAAATAAAAAAACAGTTAACATTTTAACATTTCTGCCACTGGACAAAGAGCCCTGACCAAGGTCAGGGGATTGGGTGGTAACGATTGATTTTCTTCAAGAGGCAGCCACCACCCCTTTGTCCAATGTCAGCAATGTAAAGTGTGAACTTTGTTCTTCTTTTAACTGTAAAAGCCATATTGTGTTCATCCCCTTTTATACGTTTTCTATCCACCTTTCCTGCACCTTTTTCCAAATATAACAAAATACCTTAAAAAACGAAAAGAGTTTTTCCTTAAAGAGATATAAACCAATTATTAAGTAACGCAAAATGTATGAACCTCTGCAATGCACCAGAACGCTCCGATAGGCGGTACCCTTAATGCATCCAGGATTCACTAACTATGTAGAGTCAGCCTTCCTCTAATTGTATTCATTAGCTAACAGAGTAACGAGTAATAAAGCAGTGTAAGTGTTTAGAGCAACTATCTTTGAAGCGTAATAATGACTAGGTTGTGCCAACTACATAGCAGACTTGACAACATACCTCAAGAGAACGTGAGACTGTTCCATGATAACAGGAGACAACACCTCACGTACGTCAACATTATAAACGAAATTTAATGAATCGTATAAAAAATTGCAACAGCCCAGAATATAGCTATACCGACCGAGCAGCCGCCATCTGTTGGAAATGATTATTATTTAGCACCGCGTCTTACTACCCGTTCGGGTTATACGCTTAATTAATAATTACGCTAATGGATTAGGAATTGGGAAGGTTGAATTTAGAGGAAGTGAACCCGTATTTGCGTAGAGGGAGAGTGGAAAACCATTCAGGAAAAACCACCCCCAGTTCACCCGACCGAGATTCGAACCTCGATCTCCCCGTCCTCGGCAGTACGGGCTCAACACGACTAGCGCGTTAGCCAACTACACCACCGAGGCGGGTTGGAAATGATAGTGCCAACTTCTATTAACTATGGGTGTCATGTTCTCAACACAAGGAGCCCTCCGTCCGTTAATCTCTGTTTTCTAGACCACAGCCGCTACTTTTTCATTCTAGTAACTCCTCATTTGTCCTTACGAGGCTGAGTTGACCTCGTCCCAGATACACTGCTTTCACAGGTAAATCTGGAAGCACCGGGGATCGAACCCAGGACCTCTGGATCTGTAACCAAGAACTCTGACTACTTTACCACAGAGGCAGTCTTAACATATTTAAAGTAGAATAAAAATATAGAGCACTGAAGATGTGTTGAGTGCAAAGAATACATTTTGTGTCCAACCTTCCGACCTGATATTAAAAAAATATACCATCACACACATTTAAAATGACCTCAAAATAGCTTCGATACAATGTATGTGAGGCCACCTACATTATTAAAATTGCAGCCCTTAAATACAATTGAAATAATTTTAAATTGCTTCTATAACCATTTAATATTATTACACTTTCTTGACTTCCACAATTTAGGGTGTTGTTGTGTCTTCTAACCCAGAAATTTCATTTTGACTATAGCCTTGATCGTATGCCCACCCTAAAGTAAATATTTTCTGGGTGTGCCATTGCAAGCAAGATCTTTAAGGCTCCTTTGTTGTTGTTTTTTAAGTTCCGTGTATCTTGTTTCATTGGAGAAAACCTCTTTTTAAATGAGTAGCTAATACTAAACTCTCTTTCTTTACGACTGCGAAGATGTGAATTCGATGGTTTTATGTACCGTTAATTTGTTTTTATTACACCTGTAGTTACGACCCTTTTTACTGGTAAGGACGAACATTTGGTAATTACAGTCTGGGTAGTTATTAGCTACCCCCTGAATGTGTGTGTGTGTGTGTGAGAGAGAGAGAGAGAGCATGCATGCATATAATGTAAGTAGTACGTTTGGCACAATCTGGGATTATCCTAGCTGAAACACACGGGTCGTTTGGACCAAGTTGGTAATAGGACGTTTGACGCGGTTTTGTAAACACATGTTAATTCTACCTTGTGGGGTTTGTTTACTTCTGATTCATGTTTCTACAGCCAAATAAGTGCCAAAAAGACCTTCCGTTTACTTAATAATGCTGCACCAAACGTCATTTAATATTGATGACAAATGGGTGTTTGGCGTCACTTCCTCAAAGTTTATATTAATCTCTGGTGAACGCAAGTGTCATAAATCCCACTCTATTTGATATACGATCCCAAAGAGGAATCCAGAGCAGTATAGTTCGTATTACAGGATGTAGAACGCAAACTTTGTATAACGATCAAATTTTAACTAAAACAATTATTGATAATATGAGTTAATATTAAGGCGGCTGTCTCAGTCAAAGAGAAAGTATGAATCACCATCAGGTCACAGGGCTTAAAATAAATGGTCTGTGTCGTTTTCTAGAACCACTTATTTATTATGCTTGTACTTCCTTTCGATCTTCACCTACAACTACCCTTTGTCATGTCAATAAGAAAGATGGGAAAGAAACTTACAAGACTTCTTAACTCAAGGTAAAGAGGAAAGCTAGTTCTCAAATATCTTACAATTTACTGTTGTGAACCTATAAAAAAAATTGTTGTATTTGTTAGAAGAAGGTTAAATATAGAGCACTTTTTCATCAATCCAAGTCTCATGGCTCCACAAATATAATTAAAAAGTCGTTGAAAATGAGATAATGTCACAGTTTCACAAATTATTTTACATTAATAAAACTCAAACCATAATATAATTACTAAGAAAAAAGAGCCTTGTTGGAATATTTCTACTTTATTTTGGTCTGAATCATATTTATAAATAACGCATCGTTGAATTAAGTATTACGTTAGAACTAGACGCCTGTACGGCCATTTCTCGATTATCAAGGTGGCCCCCTTAATGTCAGGAGAACTTATCTCTTATCCAAGAGCATGCGTTCAATCCTGACCAGATTTACAAAAGAAACTATTTTGTCCTCAATTTGGTTATCCATCTGCTCTTCAAATACTGATTTAATGCCTTAAAAATTCACTCTTTTCTTTGTCACCTGGATTAGTTGATAAGACGCTGATAGTCACAGCTAGCACTACATAATTGTGTTATCATTCACGCTATAGCATATAAACGTAGCATAGAGAAAGTAGTGTAATAGGAAACTAAGGGCTGATATTATGAAGCTCATTCGCATGACAACAGTTCAGTTAATTATAATTATTAATTAATAAAAAAACTTATGTACCAGTGAATGGTGATAGCTAATCTTCCAACAGCTTGTACAGCTACTAAGCTGCATAGGCCCTGGACTGTGATTAAGGTTGGACACACTGACTTAATGCGTTTGGTTTAGCATTTCTCTTCAAAGATTTTGTTATTTCAAATTTCGTTAAGGTAGAAATTTTCTCGACCACCTTCGTGGTCTATTGGTCAGATTTCCTGGATAAAAATTCAGAGGTCCTGGGTTCGATCCCCGGCGCTGTCAGGTCTTTCTGTGAAGCAGTGGGTCTGGAATGGGTTCAAACCTAGCTTCGTGAGGACAAATTAGGAGCTTATTGAATAAGGAATTAGTGGCTCCGATTAAAAAAAAACTTGGATTAACGGCTGGAGGGCTCGTTGTGCTGACCACATGAGACCCTCTACCCACAAATGTTGGCATTATCTTCGCCAACATGCAGTAGCCACGAAGTCGGTATAGCTCGGTTGCATGAAGTATTTTAATGGAGAAATTTTCTTAGTTCTAGCGGATTGCGAAAGTAAGTGAGATATGGCAAGCTCAAAGTTCACTATAAGTTCGTCCCTAGCCGTTAATAACCGCTCGACTGTGTTAAATTTTTAAAAGACAAAAATTCACATATTAATATGAGTAGGTACTACATAAAAATTGACTTTGTCCTTTGTAATATATTATAGGGGTTTAGTGACCTGGCGGTCTAGAGGTAAGGTGTTAGAATTCTGTGCCAGGGGTCCGGGGTTCAAACCTCGGCCCTGACACAGATTTATCTGATTGCCAAACCCTTCCTTCACCTCCGACAACACGTGTATTAATCACAACTTGTGAATGTGTAGAATGCCAGGCCTCCACCGTGGTTCGGATCCCACGTTAAACTGTAGGTTAAACTGTAGGTCCTCCACATCAGCGTAAGTGCGTACAACCCGAATGGGTAGTAAGACGCGGTGATGATAATAATAATAATATTATAAGGGGTAAGTTACTCAGTCCCGCACAGATGTAGTGTCTAAGAACTATGGCGTGTCTATATTAGGAAGATTTTGTTCATAATAGGAAAACATTTTAAAGACATGTCAAAATAAATTTAAAGAAACCAACATTAACACGCTGTCACTATATTTGCCTTAAATATATCAAAATTAATACAATTTGTCAAATGGGACAGTTGAAGAACATGAAAATATGTTGATTGACATAATCAACTGTCGCAATCGTTTATTACTATTTATTAGGGGGAACTGTCTCCTGTACGACGTCATAGAAGGAAAATTTGAGGTAAAGAGGAGCTTAGTAAGAAGAAGTACTAAGTTATTAGATTACATGAATGAAAGAAGAAAATTCTGGAAGCTCAATGAGCAGACAGAGGACAGGTGTATTGACGGTCCAAGTTTACTGACAAAAGGAATGGACCTGTCGTAAGACAGAACGCCCAATAGTAATATACCATCAGTTTATTTACGTGATGAAGATGAGACACAGCCTCTAAGTATGCTTGGAGGTTTAATGTTTGCATCCCGGATGGGAATATAAAATATAATAATGTTTTGGAGTTTACTACAAGAAGGCAAAATACACCCTGATAGTTACCTTCATAAATAAATGGTACGACACAATCTTACACACTTTCACAATTATAGATTGTGACAATATCAAATATCTTCTCAGAAAAACAAATATTTATTTTATAATCATAAAAAACTACCTTCAGATATAAATTCTGAGTAAAACTACAATACAAGATTGCGAGATAGCTCTGCCTACTCCCACAATATCTATTAGTATGGTAAATGTATATCGATTGTGAAACTTTCATACAACAAATCTAATATATATTTTAAAAATGCGTAGAATAATGTGTTGACGTAGTACTAAGAATTTGTATAAAATGATTAAATCCCAGAATTTATAAAAGCATTACAAATATTGTTCTAACGTTATCGAAGCTTTTAAATAAATGTGAAACATAAACACGTAAAATATGTTTGGCAAAGCTGTATTTAAAATTATTTATTCAAATATCATCAAATGGGATTTTAAATTATTAAAGGATGTTTAAAAAAAACTAAAAAAAAGCACGTTAGAATGCTATGTAATGTAAAAACAAAACCAACTTCTTTACTTGCTTTAATATCGAATTTTAAGATAAACATAACAAAAAGCGAACCAATATTACATGACTAAAAATACAAGTAGTTTATTACATCACATTCTTACAAATTCATTTTATTTTTAGAATGTGTTTCTATTCTGCTTCAGATCCTTTTCTTTTATGCCCTTTTTTTTTTATCATCATCGTAAAACGTGCTTTGAAAGGGTAACTTATTTTTTATTTGGCTGTGACAAAGATGTATAAGGACATTCAACGAACAACGTTTGAGTTCTTCTTTACTGTGGTATAATCAGTGGACACAACAACCAAAAGTAAGCAAGTCGAAATAGGAAGCTAAGACTGTTTTCATCAACCCCTGAGCCCCCCTACCACCCAGTTTTATCCCCCTCACCTTTTTTTTCTTTTACAGCCCTCTTTCAACTCAAAATATCGACCAAGTTTCTTTTGAGGCGGTTCGCTTTGCTGTTGAAATCATTAATTAGCTGAAAGATGGATTTAGATCAAGCTGGTTGAAGGGGTAGTAAGGGGTGCGATAACCCCTCCTTCTTTCTGAGATAAGGGAGATTAAGTATCTCTATAGAAAGAAGACTCACCCAGTCAATAGAGAGCATTCACTTCGGGTTATTGAATTTCCGTTTAAAAGATTTATTTTTCCCACAAAATTAGGAGTTTAGTCAGTTTCTTTATTTTCTCTAACGCAAGTCGGTCGTTCGTGAAAAGCTCTTTGACTTTTCTAAAATGTATTATTTTGTTACAGATTACATTTAATATAAAATCAATACATTAGATCTACAGTATAGGTACTGTATTTATATTAAATTTGCAGATACTTCCCTGGGGTGGACTTGGTAGGTTCGTACTTCCTTCCAAAATATCATTAATAATGAATTTTTGTATTTCTCATCAATGAGGCTACTAACTAATCAGAATCTTTTAAATTCATAGCACCTGCAATGCGAAAAAAAACTAAAGCTCGTTTAAAGGGATTCAATGTTAAAAAAAACACAAATTTCCATTTTATGGGTGTTATCAAAATACAACGCAAGTATACCACTCTCCAAAAGTTTATTTCTGGTTACAGCCGTGAAAACATATGTAAGCATACTATTTTGGAGATAGATTTAAATTTGTTAAATTTAATAAGCCAAAATTATCTTTCTAATTTGTATAGGTTGTTCAGCAGTTATTTTTTCTTCTTTAGAATGTATGATTTAAATATACCAGTTCATTTTCAGCTAGTGTGGCACACATTTCAAAATATTTCTTCCAAATAGAGTTGTAAAGCATAAAACTAATTAAGAATTAATACGATAAAAACACTTTGAAGACAAATTAATTTAGTTTTGTTGGTCTGCAAATAGAAATACGTCACAATTTAGCAGTGTTATTTAAAAAATAAGCGTATTATTAAGGCGCTGATAGCAATGAAAGTATGTTTGTTGTAAACGTCTTTTGATTCGGACCCCCAACCTACTGTCTCCAAACAGTTGAGTTTCAAGGCGCTAGAATAATCGATCTTAAATTGCTAAACGCCAGAAAGCAAGTGGGTTTATAACGTTCCTGGGCGGAACTGTCGGGCAGCAGGAGAAAAAACGTGTGAGTAAGAAAATACAAATGACAATACAATTTGTGTCGTGACCCCTTTCCACAAATATCCATTCTGCGCTCCTATACCAGTTACAGCGCCTCTCTTCTTTTCCTGGGCGTTTAAGTCTTAAAGAAAGGCCGAAATATGTGGGTTTTTGGACTTTTATTAGTGGAAAATTTCAACTTTCAAATAATGTTTACAACTATATATATTTATATATAGTCTACATATTTATATATAGTCTACATATTTATATACGTAAGTATATTTAGTCGTATAAAATATCTTAGTATTCATTCCAGCAAACACCAAACTCCTGTTTAAGGTTCTATCAATATTTAACCTAAGAGCAACATCTTATTGGCAATATCTCATCTACCTTGCCACGCCCGCGGTGTTTCCGAGTGGCGGGTTGTCGAACAGGAAACATCAGGAGTAGCTGACTAGGAAGTAACGTAACGTTCGATATTGCTGTTGGGGTTCTTGGTTGCCTCCCGGCACTTTGTGTCTCCCTCAAGTTGAGAAACTTGTACCTGCTTCTACACAACCATGAACAAACCGAGACTCAATACACGAGATCTCCTCTCCTTAGAGCTGATTACATGGTGGATATGTTGGGGAGGAGTTATATTACAAGTCATAACATTATAAAGACCCGCGTAAATGGCCGCGTGGTCAAACGCGCTACTCTCACAGTAGACTAGACTGCCGATGACGGGGAGATCGAGGTTCGAAACCCAGTCGGGTGTACTGAGGGTGGCTTTTCCAAAATATTTTTCCATCATCCCTGCATAAAAATGTGGGTGCACTTCCTCTAAATATAACCTTCATAATCCCTAAAGCGATTAGCGTATAGTTAGTACATTAGCGTATAACCCAAACGGGTAGTAAGACTTAGTGCTAAAAAAAAGATATTCTAACTTCGGTTGATATTCCATTTCAATGATTCTTTTATAATTTTACAAGGAATTACTTCTATTTTAAATTAATGCTTGAATATTATTATTATTTAAATAGGCATTATCGATAAATATTTACTACTCAGAAATTAAATATCATATCGTTAAAGCTGGATATTTATTGGTGGGATTTTTTTCTGGTTAAGTTTATTTGGGATACATTTGTGGATTTAAAACATTATTTTTAAAAAGTACAGCAAACCTCACAATAAAAATCAGCACCTTTCATGAAATTTCCCAAACAATTAAACCCAAATAATAATGTATTTTGAATACGACTGTCTAAATACCCTGTCTGTCCACCTGATCGTCTCAAGTCGTATACATTTATCAAAACCCAATCAATATTTGACTTTAAATTATTCATGAATAAATGTATGATCAAAAATAAATAATTGTTTTGGAGTGTTAATCTCTTCGTTTAAGTGTATACACTAAAATATTTTTCAGATGTTAGCAGAAAAATGTTACATATTATTTGATCAACAACGGTCATATATATAAGAAAATTATTTTTAAATATTCGTATAGCTGTATTGGTAGGTAATATAAACAATAGATATTTTAGTTTCAAGATGATAGTAATATACAATAAAAAATAGCTAAAGCAATAGAACATAAAATTTTTAACATTCTTAAAATTAATGATTTAAATCCAAACTTTTATAAAATATTTAGGAAATATTTTTCCCTGTGTGATGATAAATGTGTTATTTCCATTTTACTAACAGCTTTCAAGATTAAAGAATGGTGGCTTTAAGCAAAAATTAACGATACTTTAAATTTCATCAATATTTGGAAATATATTCACTACAAGCAATAGACTGGAGTTTTTGAGACTAAAAGTTTAAGGATCTCATTTCTGTTGGTTTCACTGAGGGGTGATTTTACCAATATCCACGCTAATGCGGGTGTATTTCTTCTAAGCTACTCTCCCAATCCCTGGCCATTACATTAAGCCCTTAATAACTTTGATGCACCCGCTTCAGTGGCCGAATGGTCTAAGGCGTCACTCACGTGTTGGACTGGCCTGCTGCTGATGACGGGAAGTTCACGGTTCAGATCCCGGTCGGGTCTATTGAGGGTGGTTTTTCCTAAATGATTTCTTACTCTCCTTCCACGCAAATGCGTTTAGACTACCTCTAAAGTGCTTCCTTCCTCATCCCTAACCCTTTAGAGTAAAAAGCATTGTGTCCATTTAACCTGAACAGTGATTTAAAAAAACTATGATGCCATACGTATTAGCATCCATTAGGCCAAAACTCTAATCATAAAAGAGAATAATTTTATAGAAACATTGTAATGTGTAGGCCTACTGTACAAACCAAGAGTTCAAGGTTTAATCCCAGAGATGTACAGATGTTTATATTTAATCATATACATTTTTAAAACGCCTATTACCTAAACCCTGGTTATCCGAGTTTCCAAATATCCAAATAACCGCAACCAAATCGTAAGCTTCCCCCACTCCCTTTGAGTCACTGTTTTTCTGTAATTATAATAGTATATTATAATGGAGTACGTTTCGCGGATAAGATTCCCCCTTTTTTTATTCTAACTTTCCGAATTATATCTATCCGAACCGCCTTTATCACTAATCAATAAGGACAGTATGCGTTATATTGTACTAAATTCTATCGATCATTTGTGCTTTGGAAGATGTACAATCCAATTTTCATGTGACAGAAAATTTACTGGATCTACTTTAACGTATTCATACGCCAAGTAATATGATCTGCAGATGTCGCTTTTGATGAATATTAAAATGTTATCAATACCTTTAAAATAACACCAGTAATATAGTAAAATATTATCAATGTTTACCGAAGAAAGTTATGTTCTTAGGTTCTTACTACGTAAATTGGACCGTAAATCCTGAAACTTCGCAAGTATGGCGCTCAGTAGCCATGCTTGTAGCTGTTTGAGGAATGATGGAAATATCAAGAACAAAATACCTATCGATTGGAGCTCCAGTTTGACGCCACATGTCGGTAAGCAACAAGTATGACGTCATCACACGCCGCTCATAAAAACACGCGCGGGATTCTTCGCGAAACAAAATAACGTGATTATAGCCGCCTGGGAAAAAGTGATTTCTGAAGGGAATTAATTGGCTATTTATTTTGTTATTTGGATTATCAACATTATTATTATTGTTTTTAATATTTTCAATAGGTAAGGAAGGTAAACGTACTAGCAATGAACAGTGTTCCAGTGATAGACATATTTGTTAGTTGTATGATTAAAACAAGCCTCAAACTGCACACATACCCTATCTATTAATGTTATGTGTCACTTTGAAATATTTCGAAATAGTTCACTGATTTACCACCACTGTGGTTTAAATCTGGATATTGTCAATTGGCATTGTAATTTTCTGTGTTGGATATTTCACTGGTGTGGCAGTGTTTCTTGTGTCATATGTTAAGTAAGCTACCCTGGACTATGTTAATTGCGATTTAAACCTTTTTTACCCAAGAAATCATTTCATACTGGAGGTAGGTGAAATAGAATATATTTTTTGTAGGGAAAAAGTATAATTCATTGTATATTTGTAAAATGGCATACAATTATCTGCATGTTCATTACTGGTACACATTTTCCAACTGTGACCAGTAATGGACACTTGTGTCCATAACTGAGACATTACAGTTTGGACTTAATAGTTGAATTTAACTTAAACAAAGAAAGTAATATTAGTCACAATGAAGAATTGGCTTTGTTAATTTTCTATTTATTTTTGGAGCAGTAATGGACATATGGTAAGTTAAACACACTAAAATAAAATAAATTATTAATATTGTGTAGATTAATGGTACATTCTACTTGTCCATAATTGATACGCTAAAATTTACTACACATCCGAAGTAATTAAGGGAATTAAAATCTAAAATTTAAAAATTAAATACATGATTATCATCTTAAATATTTGCTTAAATATTTCGTGCATAAATAGTTTCATTTTTTAACTTTAAAGACGCGAAATGGCTCCTGTTCTCAACTATACTGAACAGTCCATGCAAAATTCGTACAGATGAATCTGAGGAAAATTTTGAAGACAAAAGAGAAGAAATGCGTAAAGGTGAAACTGAGGTAAATCTTGAAGAAAATACAAGAGAAAATTAAAAATATGTTACTGGCAAATCATATGGTCCAAACACGAAAGAAGTAAATACTGAATGTGTAAGTAATTAACAAATATAGAATTGTGAGATCTCAGTGACAGATGTTACATTAAAAACATTGGAAAGAAGCTAAATTAACAATAAAACGACTCCTCCATCAAATTTTCAAATAGTTACGCCACAATCGTAGCCATCACGTTTATGTGACAGTTTGAAAAATATTCCAAGTCCATTTAAAAGTATAATTTTTTGGCTTTAAACGCCAAAACAAGATTCTCTAAAATTAAAGAAAAGAGTTAAAATACCTGCTGCTATTACAACAGTGGCATGATTATCATAAAAAAGTTTTTGAGAAAAAGAAAAATGAACAAAAGCTTTGAGAAAGAAATCGAAAAAGAGAAGATAAGAATAAAGGAAATAAAGAAAAAACGAACACTAAGAAAATTAAGAAAACCATCAACAATGAAAGCGGGTTCTGCAATATATGTCAAGAATCAATTAAAAAGGGTATGATTCAGTGCTTGTCATGTAAATTATGGCAACATGAAGATTGTTCAAATGTAATACTTAGTTTTAATAAGTATTACCGTGCAGAATGTATTAATTAATATGATTTAATTCGTTGCAATAAGTGTTCAAGATTAACTGTCCATTATTGGCTCATCGATATGATGATTACTAGTGTATTCTGTTTTTTCATAATGTCCATTACCGGAACATTGTGTAGTTGTTATAACAATCTTTATTATATAATTAGTGGTTATAAATTTAAGACTTTTCAATTTGTGTGGTAAAAATAAATAGTATGTTGAAGTGCATGTTATTAATAAGAAGTCGAATAAAACTGTATAACTTTTTATTTAAGACAATGAAACTCAGATATTGTCGTTGCATCGATTAACATGTCCATGAATGGGACGTTTACCTTAACAACAATTCTTATAAATTTGCCCTCATTCATGTAAACATTCACTACCCTTTTCGGGCCTACAGTAACCCTAAAATTATTTTCTCTCAACATATCTTACAAAGTGGGTCCTACAGGCCGTTGTATCCATAGCGTCAATTATAGATTTGTCGAATTCGACTTTTATCACAAAGGAAAAGCCAAACTAAAAGAGTTATTTAAAGAACTACCTTATCATTAGTCTACCGAGTTCGTGTTCTACCTCTAATATTTAGATTTGCATGATTTTACTTAGTGTTTTTATTTTTTGTGTTTTAAATAAGATCAATACTTATTGATTTTCCCTACTAATCTTTATAAAGGTATTTTATCAAAACATTTTTTAGTACCGCATCTTACTACCCATTCGAATTATACGCTTATGTACTAATTACGTTAAGAGTTTTAGGGATTAGTAAGGTTAAATTTGGAGGAATTGTACTCGTATTTGCGTGGACGAAGAGTAGAAAACCATTTAGGGAAAAAACACCCTCAATACACCCGACCAAGATTCGAACCTTTATCTCTCCGTTATCGGCAGTCTAGTCTACTGCGAGAGTAGCTCTTTAGACCACACAACCATAAAAGCTGGTAACTTTTTTTTGAAGAGCCGCCGTTTTCTCCATATGGATGTCTCCAAAGAATATTTTTAGTTAATTTTTCAATCCCCTAATACCGCCCAAAGCTTGGATGTTTAATCAAGGAACATCCTATATATTAGAGATGGGACGTTTTAATACTTGATTTCTCGAATTTCTCGAATTCTATTGTCAATTTAATCCTATATTATCTTGAATACAAATATAAGGACCTTGACTTCAAATAACAACTTTAATCAATTGGTAAATGGAATTTTTTTTAAACTTTGTAGTTGGGAGAGTAACAAAATCACAAAAAATGACCAAACTCTATTATAAATAATTTACTAAAATAGTGTTATATTTATTGTTTATGATGTAATAGAGATGAAAAACTAAATATAATTTATCAGTGGCACTAAGACTTAAACTTTTTTTTAGTTACATTTCAAATATTTTCACAACTAAAATTGTAAATTTTCCAAAAAATTCGAAGATTCAAATTTGAATTTGAAGATTTGAAAGAAAATGTAAAATTTGGAACTAAGAAATATAGGATTTGACACATTTATTATATATATATATATATATATATACACTATAAATCCATATAAACGGAATTTGGATCTAATTGCTTAGTTTATGCTATGAAGTCATATATATATATTGTATATATATAATGTATATATATACATATATATACACATATATATATACATATACATATATAGATGTGGATGGAATATGAGAACAAAATATAATTTGTCATGGTTACTGAGCTCAACTATTTAGGTACAATTTTAACTAACAATAATATGGATCTTAATAAAAATACAATCTGGAAATGCATGCAATTACTCGGTCAGTAGGCTGTTGACATCTCGCCTGCTGTTAAGGAATATAAAACTAGGAATATAAAAAACAATATGTTTTACCGGTTGTTCTCTATGGGAGTGAAACATGGTCTCTTATCTTACACGAAGAAAATAAATTTAGGGTGTTCTAAAATCAAGTAGGCCTAGTTAGGAAAATATATGACAGAAAAAGGGATGAAGATACTGGAGAGTGGGGGAGGTAATGAAATAATGATAAGTTTTTAACGTGTAAATAATTATCATCCCTGTCGTTTTATTACCTTCCTACAAACCATCCACCTCATTCCTAGCCTATAGATTAATAATTTCATGATAATTCTGTGTAAGCTTATGAGTACAAAATTTGAAACAATAGCTCACCCTGAAGACACCATCCCCCGACACCTGGGTATGTTCTCGCCGATCAACCGCCTCTCGATGCCCAAGATCTTCACCGACGACTTTCCCGTCTTCAACTTCTCCATCTTTCAACGACGCCCGTGTGAAATCACGCGCGTTTGCCTTTCCTCCTAAACGTGTCTGCGTTCCTTTAATGAGAAATACTTCCTCTTATAATTTTATTCCCAGTCCAGATTTAACTGACATAATATTAAACTCGCGCCTTTTGATTTTACAAACTGTTGTTGTCGACGTGTATGATCCGCGTGTGAAGAGGAGTACCATATGTTAGGGAGGTGACGTCACCGGGCGTCGCTGCTGCTCTCTACCGCCCTTATCACCCGCCCAGTTGTGCGGGCATCGGCGTGACGTGTGCAGACTTGGTGTGGCCGATATATTGAGCTAGAACACGCTGGATCAACAACCAAAACTGACACAAGATAGAACCAATCATCTCAGTCATGTCAATGATCCCTCCCTCTTCCCCCCTCCTACCCCCCCGATGCGTCAATTTGATTCCCCTCCCTCTCACCCCACCTATAACCACAACAATTCTTCCCCCATCCCTTCTATTGTATACACTGCCCCTCTCATGTTATAAAACCTAGAGTCAAATTTCTATAGTAATAATCTTATCTAACAACTAGAAAAGTTAACCACTTCGGTGACCGGATTGTCTAACGCATTACTCTCGCAGTAAACTAGACTGCCGTTAACGGAGAGTTCAAGGTTTGAATCTCGGTCGGGTGTACTGAGGGTGGTTTCTCACTCTCTCTCCACGCAAATACGAGTACATTGCCTCTAAATATCACCTTCTTAAACCTTAACACATTAGTGCAATTAGTACATAGGCGTATAACCTGAACGGGTAGTAAGACGCGGTGCTAAAAANNNAAAAAAAAAAAAAGACAGAAAAATTAATATGATTTTCATAATAAGTCCATTATTTCAAAACTGAAAAGCTCATGTTACTACAATGGCGGACATAAAATAATTACAATATTGTGTTAAAATAAATTATACAATAATTTATCTGAAAATATTATTGAAGGCATTTGATAACTTTTTAATTGGTAAATCGAATAAAACATATCTATAAAATGCCAAATTTTAGTGAATTTCAATCAATGTTGGTGGTTGAAAGTAGGCTTCCTAGAAAAATCGGGGTGTACTTTCACGTATACATACGTCAAGTTGTTAAATGTTTAGATGTCAATTTTAATGGATATTATCAATACCTATAAAATAACAATAGTACTACAGTAAAATTGACCGGTACTGTGGTCTAGTGGACAGAGTTTCTGGCCACAGATCCAGAAGCCCCTGGTTTGATTCCCGGCGCTTTCAGAATTTTCAATGAAACAGTAGGTCTGTAATGGGATAAACTCAGCCTCGTGAGGACAAATGAGGAGCTACTTGAATAAATAAGTCACGGTTCCTGTCTAGAAAACTGAGATTAACGGCTGGGGGGGCTCAATGTCCTGATCCTTTGACATCATCTATCCACAAAAGTGGGTACTATCTTCGCCAACATACGGTAGCTGCTCGGTTGGTATACTTGCTTGCGGGTTGATGCCATCGTGGGTTTTTTTTACAGTAAAATGTCATCAATGCTGATCATAATAAAAATGGATTTTTTGTAATTTTTAAAAGGTTCTTCCTACCAAAATCCTACTATAAAAGATAATCTGAGAGTGGATACAGAAACTGAGCTATTTTCTTCATATCTATAGTTTATTTCTTTATTGTGGTAAATTTAACACAATGGGATTTAGTAAGGATATTAATCTTCACCTATTTTCCTGGAGACAAGGAGAAAACATAGTTTGTGAAAATAAATAATCATTCAGAAACATATGATACACAATTTGCTGGAGAAGTCCTGCCAATTTTTAGCTATTTAAATTATATTTATGGATATAATTTAATGAGCTGGACTGGATAGAACTAGCTAAATATGGTGAAACAATGTTATAACGGGGACTGTATAGAACTAGCTCAAGATAGGGAAAGAATTTTATAAGGTGGACTGGATATAACTAGCTCAAGATATTGAAATAATGTTATAAGGTGGACTGGGTAGAACTAGCTCAAGATAGTGAAAGAATGTTATAAGGTGGACTGGATGGAACTAGCTCAAGTTAGTGAAAGAATTGTATAAGGTGGATGGGATGGAACTAACTAAAGATATTGGAACCATTGTATAAGGGGGACTGTATATAACTAGCTCAAGATATGGAAAGAATGTTATAAGGTGGACTGGATGGAACTAGCTCAAGATAGCGATGGATATCGTACTTTTGTAATTGCGGCAATAAACTTTCGAGCTAATATTTCCATAGATAAAGTATAGTATATAGACATAAATTAAAAGCTTCCCTTCCTTTGAAAATTGGACTGTGGTGTTACAAAATGCTTCAAGATAATTTTTAAAGTCACTGAACTACTGAAAATAATTTATTTTGTTTCAAACCGTTTTGATGCACAGTAATAAACCAATTAATAATACCAAACCTAAACCGAAGACCTGTAACTGTATTACTTTTGGGTGTAATCTGTCTTATTCCAAAAATCATAAGAGGGAGAAAGATCCAGAATTAACAAGAAAAGCTTTATTCTTAAATATGAAATAATATAAATTGGTATTAATTACTAGGTACCCACTTCGGTGGGTCTAACGCGCTACTCTCGCAGTAAACTAGACTGCCGATGAAAGGGAAATTGAGGTTCGAATCTTGGTTGGGTGTATTGAAGGGTTTTTTCAGAATGGTTTTCCACCGTACCTCCACGCAAATGCGGGTACACTTCATACAAATATAAATTTCCAGATCCATAAAACCATTAGCGTAATTAGTACATAAGCGTATAAACCGAGCGGGTAGTAAGGGCCACTTTCATATCCAGACATAGTACGTTTCAAGTGCGGCGCTATACTAAATACAGGACGACACCTAGCTAGACCAGAATGCAATGGGCCAGGTGTATAGTCAGATTTAGGGCCAGTTTCATAGTCAGAATTAGTACGCCTAAAGTGTGGGGCTATACTAAATACAGGACGACACCTAGCTAGACCAGAATGGAGATGCTAAGTATGACTATGAATCTGGCCCTCAGAACCCGTTCGGATTATACACATACACTAATTAATCTTATTGAATAGGAATGGTTAAGGTAGAGTTTTAGAAGAACTGTATCCACACTTTCATTTAGAAAATGTGGGAAATAATTTATGAATAAAATACACTTAGTACACCCGACCGGTATTCGAACCCTAATCTCCTCGTCACTGGCAATCCAGTCCTAACCTAGAGTGACGCGTTAGACCACTGATTCAGGTAAGTGGCCTCTTAAAACTAAACAGATTCAAAAAATAAACCGACACAAAACAGATGACGGCTATCAAATGTCTACTCGACTCTACACTATAACTAGCACAATCATCACGTGGAATACCGGACGGGAATTCAACCGGGATCTTTCAGAAGATGGATGCCAAGCGTTTAAAGGCTACCCGACCACAACTATCCCTCATGAGATATGTAATTTAATTTAAATCGCTTTGTTCCGGTCTGCTAGGTCGTGAGCTTTAGGCCACTCGGTAACAATCAGCCCGTAATTTTAATTAGAGGAACCGCTGTGTTGCAGTAGCACTAGAAACCGCTGATACCAAACCTTTATATCCGCCGGTTATGGTTATGTACTGATTACCCTAATGGGTTAGGAATGATAAAGGTCGAATTTAGAGGAAGTGTACAAGCATTTGCGTAGAGGGAGACGGGAAAACCGTTTAAAAAACCTCTGTACAACCGACCAGGATTTAGAACCCCGATCTTTCTGATATCGGCAGTCTAGTATATTCCTAGAGTGGCGCCTTACACCATGCGGCCACCGAATAAGCTATCCGCATAATTGATCGCGATGTATATAATTAGAAAGAAGTATTTAATATATTGTTGTTACTACCTTCTGTGACCACGTGGTCTAACGCGCTACTCTCGCAGTAGACTAGACTGCCGATGACGGCGAGATCAAGGTTCGAATCTCGTTCGGGTGAACTGAGGGTAGGTTTTCCCCTCAAAGGTTTTCCACTCTCCCTCCACGCAAATGGGTGTACACTTCTTATAACTATAACCTCCCTAATACCTAAAAGTCATTAGCGTAATTAGTACATAAGCGTATAACCCGAACATCATTACATGACCATACCATGTCACCCTTACTTCCTCTACTATCTCATGTACACCAACATCCTCATTACTTGACCATACCATCTCGACATTGCTTCCTCTACTATCTCATGTACTCCAACGTCCTCATTACATGACCATACCATCTCAGCCTTGCTTCCTCTACTATCTCATGTACCCCAACATCCTCATTACTTGAACCATACCATCTCAGCATTGCTTCCTCTACTATCTCATGTACTACAACATCCTCATTACTTGACCATACCATCTAAGCCTTGCTTCCTCTACTATCTCATGTACTCCAACATCCTCATTACTTGACCATACCATCTAAGCATTGCTTCCTCTACTATCTCATGTACTCCAACATCCTCATTACTTGACCATACCATCTAAGCCTTACTTCCTCTACTATCTCATGTACTCCAACATCCTCATTACATGCCCATATCATCTCAGCCTTGCTTCCTCTACTATCTCATGTACTCCAACATCCTCATTANCCCATATCATCTAAGCCTTGCTTCCTCTACTATCTCATGTACCCCAACATTCTCATTACATGCTCATACCATTTCACCCTTACTTCCTCTACTATCTCATGTACCCCAACATCCTCATTACATGCCCATATCATCTAAGCCTTGCTTCCTCTACTATCTCATGTACCCCAACATTCTCATTACATGCTCATACCATTTCACCCTTACTTCCTCTACTATCTCATGTACCCCAACATCCTCATTACATGCCCATATCATCTAAGCCTTGCTTCCTCTACTATCTCATGTACCCCAACATTCTCATTACATGCTCATACCATTTCACCCTTACTTCCTCTACTATCTCATGTACCCCAACATCCTCATTACATGCCCATATCATCTAAGCCTTGCTTCCTCTACTATCTCATGTACCCCAACATTCTCATTACATGCTCATACCATTTCACCCTTACTTCCTCTACTATCTCATGTACCCCAACATCCTCATTACATGCCCATATCATCTAAGCCTTGCTTCCTCTACTATCTCATGTACCCCAACATTCTCATTACATGCTCATACCATTTCACCCTTACTTCCTCTACTATCTCATGTACTCCAACATCCTCATTTCATGCCCATACAATCTCAGCCTTGCTTCCTCTACTATTTCATGTCGTGACAGCTAACAGTCCATTGCATTGGTGCATACAGATAGTAATATCAACAGTAAAGGGGGGAAAAAGTACTAACAAAAAACGACATCCCTACACAAGGTTTCCTTTGGGTCTCCTTGAAAGGAATAAACGTGCAACATCAGTCGCAGCCCGTCCATATATGATTCAACCTAGTGTCGTATCATTCCTTTGATGTGACGGCGGAAAAACCGACAAAATATGGTCGACCGGGTTCATTGAATGTATTTGTATCGCATGTTGATACGTAACTATGACATGTTTTCCCGTCCACGCTGATACGCAATCGCGGTACGATACGCGGATATGTAACGAATGGATAAAGATTTGAGTACTATATGTGTTATGATATATGACCCACTTCGGTGGCCGCGTGGTCTAACCTGTTACTCTAGCAGTAGACTAGACTGCCGATGACGGGGAGATCGATGTTCGAGTCTTGGTCGGGTGTACCGAGTGTGGTTTTCCAAAAAGGTTTTCCACTCTCCCTCCACGCCAATGATGGAACACGTCCTATAAATATAACTTCCCTAATCGCTAAAACCATTAGCGTAATTAGTACATAAGCGTTATAACCCGAACGGGTAGTAAGACAAGTTGCTAAAAAAAACTACCCCAATCTTTAAACGGAATCGATTCAAAAAATAAATTTATATTCAGATCCATCCAGTGATTTGATTTATTAACGACGCATAGATTTCCCCCTTCCTCCACCACCTCCTCTCCCGGATTAAATTCTGACACCCAGCCAGTCACGTGTTGACTAGACCATCAAGTGTTTGATCAGGTGAGGTGGGTAGGGGGGATTAGTGACCAGCACCGTGATTAAAAGTACCCCCCTCCCCCCAAGGTCTCTCTAACCTTTTAGCTATCTCTAGTCTCACGATAATTAGACTTTGCCAGCGGGTAGGAGGGGGAGTTTAATCAATCCCTGCTACCCCTTCCTTGCCTTTTCGTCAACAACAGAAATTCAAGGCTTCGTTCGTGCCGCTTCTATAACGGAGTGAGGACTTTGGAAACCCTGGTTCATGCAAGTGATATAACCCGTCTCACACACACATACACAAACACATACACACCCTCCCAATCCTCTAGGGGACTTACACTGTGGATTCACACGCTCTCAGAAAAAAAAGTTAAGAGCAATAAACGTGGTCAGGTTTAAACCAAACTCACGAGATTTCAGCACCATCCGGTCAGGCCCGATTTGGAAAATAGTTTTAGCTTTGTCCGCTCTGCTTGATATATATATATATTTATATTTTATATATATATTTATATATATATATATAGGGCAGGGGCGTACGAAAGGGGAGTGATGAGGTGGGATTCATCCCCCCGAAATCCAAAATAATCAAAAGCATTATCTATCAACAAAAGAAGAAACAAAAAACACACGCGTCTCACACATTGTTCCTGTACGTGCACACTAATATAATATAGTAATATCGACATTTAAAATGTATTATAAATATGGCAGATTATTTTGTATCGATAGATGGTGATTGATCGATAGTTAAATCGATCGATTGAAGCAGTTCCTTACCCATTCATTTGGAGCGCTAAGTAACGCTATAGTGGTGCATAGAATGATAGACATAAACATAGATTTGGTATTAGACGAAATGATGGAGAAACCTCGAGAGTTAGTACTTTTGTAAACTTTTAAGGTTCACATGGACTAGACTGATGGACAGGAACAGTAAGTGTTGTGTTTGTGTCATGTTTGTTTCGCTGACTATTGTTATCAATTTTATTTTGTTAGTTTGAAAGAGCCATTGTGTGCGTGCGTGTGCCCGCGTGTGTGTGTTTGTGTGTATGTGTTTGTATAGATACAGGGTATTTGGTAAGTTCATATGCCTATAGCTCAACCGAGTAGTAGGACGTTGTGCTAAAAAAATATATTAAAATGTAACCTTACATGACTGTTCAAATCGACATGACATCTGTAAAGTGGGATAATATAAAACCATTTCTAATCACATTTCGAAGGGTAGATGAACGTACGGGGTGACAGAAGAAGTCCTCAGAAGAGCGGGTGAGAAGAAAACCATTTTGGATGTGATTCTTCGGTACAAAGCAAACTGGATCGGACAAATCTTTAGGAGGAACTGTCTTCTGCTCGACGTAATGGAATGGAAAGGTTGAGGGAAAGAGGAGCTTAGAAAGAAGGAGGATTCAAATATTGGATGACTTGAAGGAAAGAAGAAAATTCTGAGAGCTGAAGAAGGCAGAAGACATGGCGCATTGGTGGTCTAAGTTCACTAACAAAAAGAATGAACCTGTCTTGAGACAGAATATATTATAATAATAGAAAAGGATGAGGCCATTATGTAGTATGAAGACTAGTAGGCTCAGGTACACCTGATTTATCGTACCGCAACCACTGGGCTTATATTAAAGCCCTATATCTTATCGTTGTTTTACTGAATGCAAGAGAGGGCTGACAGACAAGCCGTGTAGATTCAAGTGTCAAAAGCTTTGTAACTGTCAGGCGCTGAACTGTGTGTGGTTCAGCCTCTTGCTGTCTTCACGTAGCTTCCTGTCGACGATAGCTTGGTACAAACTGTGTGTGTGTGTGTGTCTGCATGTATGTGTGAGTGTGACAAAGAGGCAGTCATTATCACTCGGTTAAAGAAGAGCATCGATTGGGAAGATCCCATACGCAAACGTCTCAATGTTACGAATGGAATGCGATTGTGGGAGGAGTTATATATATATTATCACACCGTCTTACTACTCGTCCGGGTTTGTACGCGTATCTACTAATTACCTTAATTTGTTAGGTATGAGAAAGGTTTGATTTAGAGGAATTTATAGCCGAATTTGCGTGAATGGAGAGAGAAAAAAAAACATTTTAGGGATAAACCACCCTTAGTACACTCGACTCGGATTCAATCCAATGTCATGCAGTTCATAAAAAAAGGGGGGGTTATTTGGGCTGGAAATGATTTAAATTAAAAATAAAAATAGTGTGAAATTTAAATATATATTGAACGTAACGGTTAATATATTTTACCTTAAAAATATTCTTAATATTTGCAGTTATTAAGACTTAGAATATCACTTTATATAAGTAAATGTGTGCAGTTCTAAATATAGTTTTGCGCAGCTCTAAAATATCCTTACATTATCCTCTATAATGTAGTATGAGAAATGGAAAATCTAGATGTTTTATTATTGTATGATAAACATTGAGTCTAAGCTTCTTCTCAATGCGAATATTATTATATTGTAAGTTGTTGTTATTATTATTATTATTATTATTATTGTAGCGTTTATTGAAATAACCACTACAAGAAAAGATTAAAACATCAACGAAGCACTGGTGAAGTAATACTAAAGTGGACTTAC